>OW203766.1:35966323-36218266 GCA_934045905.1 Leuctra nigra
TTTTCAGCTGCCCGGTCACTTACAAGTTCGATTGCAAAACTGCCGCAATTATCCGCCCCCCGCCACGGGTTGCGACTCCAACATCCAAGGTCAACCGATCAGCAACTCCGTCCTCCTCCGCTGGCTGCAGCGGCTGCAGTTCAAGATGGGGCAGATCGAAGTCCAGTCATCGGCAGCAACACAATTCTACTCTCTCTAGATGCGTTGTGTATAACATTTTGCTTGGTCAATGGAGGGCTCATTTTCACTCTGTGTTTATTTTGAATATCTGTGTTTATTTTCGATGTATGCAACTGAAATATTGATTAGAGTAAATTGCCAGTAATGAGATCATTATTTTTATGTAAACAATGTGCAATATTTTATTTTACAATTCATATTTTAAGAAAAACAATTGATGTAAACGATGACAGGTTGCGATAGTGATTATTCTTTGTTTTTTGTCAACATTGCTTAGGTCTAATGTATAGTGTAATAACAGATGAACTTGGCAAGAGCTGTGTGACTTGAGAATGTGATAAGACTTGGTTGGACTGTTGTCTATGTTGGTCTGTACTCTGCAGGCAGAGTTCAGACTTGCCGGAACTGTTCCGTTCAGTTCCACCGACACCCAACACCGCTTCGAGTTCCTGCATTTGAAGCGTTGTATGTTTCAAGATATGTATTGGTTTATGTCATGTTTGTTAAATGTGTTGATATTTGGAAATAAAAGTAAATACCTATACAATTTCAATTTGTCATTATTGTTATTTGTTGTGTACTGATTAAAGGAATAGGGGCTTTGTTTAAGGGATGTCACACTAAAAATGTGTTATTTTGACACATTTGTCACACTTTTCTAAACCAACCCTCTCCACTAAAAGAACTTTACATAACAATCTCTACCCCCCACAAATAGAATGTCTATCAAAACGTGACATCCCACTGGCTCAATGCCCCCCTGTCATATTGGTGCACCCCCTCCCACCCACCACAAGCTTGACGACCTTTATGCACCCCCTTATGGAGACAAGCCAGGCACCTGTCGGGTCAGATCATTTCTTGAGGCAATTTCATTTCGATAGTTTCATTTATTGGGATGTTATTTTATTTTTTAATAGTTTATTTATTCCATTCTGAAGCGCATACTGAAACAAGACTTGACTGGTGGATCTTTTACCTTGACTGTTGCATAACAAATTGTCAGGGAGGGAGTAGCAAACGCGACAGCTCTTTAGGTTCTCGTTTACATAAGAGTGGTTATGCGTTTTAAGTATTTTCTATTAACCAATCACAAGTCCAGATCTCTCGAGCTGCTGACTTGTGATTCGTTAAGATAAGAACGTAAAACCGCTCAATATCTACCAAATTTCGTAAATTTCTCGCATAACAGGACCATCGTGGGTTTCAGGTTCAATTTATGCGAAACCATTTTTGTTCCAGTCGCACGATTTGTTCAATCTAATACAAAAATCATATGGTTTGACAATATTTCGTGTTTTTCTATATTTTTACAGATGGGAAAAACAATTTGAAAGAATTACGAAAGTAAACATTATTTTTGAACAAATTGTAGTCAACAGAGAACTGTTGTGATAGGTATTATATAAAATTAGTAAATTATCTACTACGTTTTCGTTTTTATTTCAATCGTTTTCTACCGAATTAGTGCAGTAGGTACATTATACTTTCGTTTACAAATGGGTTGTTCAAGCCGATTTTATATCGAAATTTCTATGCAAGGAGTTTTTAAAATTCGGATAATTTTGTTTCACGGGGTTGTACCGTATTTGCAGGCAGCTGCAATACATCTCACTCTCAAAACGCAATCGGATTACTTTGCATGTTCTGTGCAACCATTGAAAATTATTGAGGAAAACAAATTTGTATATTTCTGTTTATTTGTAATCGACGAGGCACAATTTTAAATAAAAATAATCAATCTCACATCACTATGCCAACATCTTGACATATTATTTTCGATTATAATTTATAAATAGTGAGGGCTGTTAGCACATAAAATTGCCAGAATTGTGCAAAATGTGATACTAATTTTTCCTTTTGCAGTCTTATAGAAAATTTTCCGGTCTTTCATAATTTCGACATCCTCAAAAAATCGGACTGCTATTTTGAGCTCCAGGGCTGTCCAAAGTGCAAAAATTGTATTTCAGAGAAATGATTAAACTTTTGTAAATTTATTGTTCTTGTATAATAAACCCATAAAAAACACTCCGTGTAAAAATACCCGCCAAGTCTCTTCAACTATAAAAAAATAGAAGAAATCTAAAAATTCAACACTGAAAAGAAGTGATATCAAAAAATGAGCCAAGTCAAAACTTAATTTTAAAAACCAAAATATACTTGGCGCATCGTGTATATAAATAGTATAGAAGCATATGCCAAAAATTAAATGTACCTAAATATATATAATATACCTATAATGCCCTTAAAAACGATGCGCCAAGTATATTTTGGTTTTTAAAATTAAGTTTTGACTTGGCTCATTTTTTGATATCACTTCTTTTCAGTGTTGAATTTTTAGATTTCTTCTATTTTTTTATAGTTGAAGAGACTTGGCGGGTATTTTTACACGGAGTGTTTTTTATGGGGATATCACTTATTTTTTTAGTTTATTTACACAACTTGTAACACACATCGGAGCAACAATGACCAATTACTTTTAAAAAATACGCCATTTCCGAATTAGTTAATACGAAAAATTGTGTTTGGTGCTCAATATACCTAAGCTTAAAGTGATATTCCATGAAGAATTGCGCAAGCTTCGTTACAATCAGTCCAGCCGTTTTCGAGATATGGTATCACTTCCGGTTTTCAAAATGGCGACTAAAACTACTGCCACATAGAATTTATTTCTATAAATGTTATGTATCATTATAAGCCTTCTGAATATGTAGTTATTGTAGTAAGAGGTCATTTAAATCTAGTTCTTCATTTTCATGACGTCATTTCCGGTTTCGGTAATAGTACATCTCTACTTTAACTATTGATATTCCATATAGATGACCGTCTGAATCATTTGGCGCTGGTTTAATTCCTAACGGTCTAGCTGTTTTCGAGATAATACGTCACTTCCGGTTTCAAAATGGCGGCTTCCTGTTGGTTTTATAAAAAGGCACCTCAGACGCCAAAAGTGCACATGTGGTGAAAATTTCAGATCGATCGGCTCAGCCGTTTAGGCTGTGGCGGTGATTGCGGTGTTTCCTGATATCATCATCATCAGATCAAGATAGGTTTTAAAAGGGGTGTAATTTCACGTTTTTCACGGCCCTCTAGCTCGCAAACGGCATAACATATTGTTCCCTAATTTGGTATATGTAGTGGGGTGGGCCATAGCTCGAAATTAAGATAGATCGCAACAATGTGAGATTTTCTAATTTTAAGATCCAGTAGGCCGAAAATGCCGTGTTGTTGCTTACAGTAAAAGTGGTTGGTCTGCTCCTCAGTTTATTATGCATATACGGTATGTTGAGTGAGTGTGAGTGTACGGTACGACTTGGCTGGGTGGAGCGACCGCTCCACTAGATGATGTGTCAGGAAGGTACGATAAAAAAATAAAATTTCTAAGTCTAACCAAAATTGTATTTATTCAAGAAATTAAAGATGTCGGCGGGTACACTCTAAAATGAGTGGCATTTTCAGAGAAATCGTGTTTCAAGATTGCAGTTTCTTCTGCAGGTTCATATTATGGACTTTTAGCTTACAATTCGATGGGTCACGAAACTAACCCTTTGGGGGTGGGGGGGGGGGGGGGGGGGTGGAGACCTAAAGGTTTAAATATTATGCTCTCTGCAAAAAAAATACGATAACTCAAAACTACGTTGCCATATTGGATAAAAAGATTTTTTTTTCATTTTTCGTAAAATTTAGTAAGTTTAGTTTAGTTTTATAAGCACTATGAAAAAGTTTATTTGACAAAAGATATAGCCCTAAATCCAATAATTAAATTTGTCATTTGCATATTCTCTGTATCTCCAACCGCTGTCCCTAAAACTTCATTTCTGTGTTGATTAAACATCCCAAGATAGGGATTTTAGCATGTAATTTTAGTTCAGGAGGTGCGATACCTTTGCAGTGAACAAGGGATGAGCAAAGTAGCCAATTTATCATCATTTTTCAACTGCTGTGCGCAAAATAATGAAATATAAACGCGTCTCATCCAAGATTGCGGCATAATTTTGGGATCGCGTGATTTTTTCGAACAGAGCACAGAGTGTATGCAATAGCCTCTATCAACTACCGTCAACCGGGGTGGCTATGGACGATTTTAGCATAATTTGAAGTCCTGTGAACTCATGGTGATCAAATTTTTTATTTTGGTTTGGCCAAAAGTGCTGTTGGGGTCTAAGGAAAGCATAGAGACTCACACATATTTTTTTCCCTCCATAAAACACATGTTTTTTTTTTAAATTTAAAAGTGTCCAAACTCACCCCGGGGGTGAGGGTGACTTTAGACACACTCGTAAAATCAATGAAAAATCATATTAAACCAACAGCAGGTGTGACTTTGGACAATATTTATGTTTTAAAAAAGATTTTTGATCATATAAGCCATTTTTTGCATGAAAAAAGAACGTTATTAGCCACTTTATTATAAAATGCTTGAATATGCATTACAATACCAAAAGGGCACTTCAATTACCAAATTAAATTATAGGTAGTACTAGACTAGGTAGTAACATATGATATCACAACCTGATGATTAAAAGGCCCTTTGGTAATGATTTTTGGTAATGCCAAGCTCCCTTTAGCATTGTCCAACTTCACCCCTGAAAAGCACAAAAATCGGAAAAACGTGATAACCACCCACTGAAACTCAATGAAAAAAAAATTATTTAATCAAAACCTCAAAACAACACATCAAATTGTAAACTGATTCAGGTCTGAACATATTTTAAAACATATGCTATTGTGGGACACAGGAAGTTTACAGCCTATGAAAAAAGCACTTTTTATGGACATATATCTAAAAATTATTTTACTAAACAAGAATGGTTACAAATTCCATGAAAAAGTGTTCCCTCCACTCCTCAAAGACCTTGAAGCACCCACGATTTTTTTTAGTTCAAAGTTTAGTAGTAGTAGTAGTAGTAGTAGTAAACCGTTTATTAGCATCATGCTATTTTTGCTCAATACATTTCATATATTACATTTCATTTAGTAATACATTAATACATTAATACAGTACAATATGCAATATACTAATACACCAATACAATACAATACAATCTGCAATACATTTCAATATAATACCCGTGTTATGCATTTTTAGTACAAAACAAACATAATACACATCTCCATTACAATGATAAGTGATAACAGTATATTATACTTTACATAGGAACTAATTATTATTCTAATAAGATAACCAAAAGCCAACATTTTCATGAGGGAGAGGGACCAATTTTTTATTCTTTATTCCAATTTTTTAAACAAGTCCTTTGAGACAGGAAATGTTCCCACTATATTTAAGTTAGCTACTATTTACCCAGTCCCTAAGTTACCTAATCCAATTGATGGGGAGAATTTTAGGCCGATAAATACATTACATATTATGGAAAAAGTTCTGGAATATATAGTTAAGGACCAATTAGACAAATTCTTTAATGATAATAATATAGTGAATGAAAACCAATCTGGATTTAGAGAGGATCATGGGTGTGAGACTGCTCTACAATTAATCATTAATAATTGGAAGCAGAATATTGAAGAAAATAAATTTACTTTATCAGTGTTTATAGATTTAAAGAGGGCATTTGAAACTATTGATAGATCAATTCTTAAAAGTAAACTTGAAAGATATGGGATTAAAGGTAACGTTTTAAAATGGCTATCGTGCTATCTTAGCTTCCGTTCACAAAGAGTTAATTTTAACAAGACGAACTCGGAAATCTTGTCTAATAACCTGGGGGTCCCCCAAGGATCAATACTTGGCCCATTATTGTTCAACATCTATATAAACGACCTACCTAATAGTATAAAATATGGTGTAATGCATCTCTATGCTGATGATGCTTTGATGTTCTGTAGTGGATCTAATATAGATGATATATTGGCAAATTTAAGTTCAGATATTAAAAGCGTTGAATTATGGTTACGCAATAATAAAATGAAAATTAATGTTAATAAAACGAAAGCTATGATTATATGTTCAAAAATAAATAGAATAAAGTACCAGGATCTTTTGAATAATATTAATATTAATGTTGAGAATGAACCAATAGAAATTGTCCCTAACTTTAAATACTTAGGTGTAATACTTGACAATAATTTGAATCTTAAAGACCATGCACAGTATGTAATAAAGAAAATGGCTCGTAAGGTAGGATTTTTTAGACGAATTAATGGCTGCCTACAATTAAAATATAAATTACTTCTGTACCAAGCTATTGTTGCACCTCATATAGACTATTGTAGTTCTATACTATTTTTAATGAATAAGAATGAAATTGACTCCATTCAAAAATTACAAAATAAGGCAATGAGGAGTATCTTAGGAGTCAATAGGTATACATCTATTCTTAAAATGTGCAATGCTTTAGCTTGGTTGAATGTGAAAAACCGAATATTATTAAATACCTTGACGTTTATTTTTAAAATTGAGAAGGGATTTTCACCACTGTACCTTAGCACTAGAATCAAACTAACTAAATAACTGCATTGTTACAATACTAGAAAGAATAATAATATTATAACTTGTAGAAATAAATCTTCGTTTGCAGATAATTCAATCTTTTGTAAAGGTATACAAATATATAATCGGATCCCAATTGAGATAAGGAATAGTGAGAAACCCAAATTATTTAGAAGACTATGTTGTAAATTAATAAAAGAAAATGCTCTTATTCCACCTCCATATGAATCTACGTTTTGGGACAGAAATTGCTGATTATTTATTTTCTATATTTATCATTTATGTATTACCATGTAAGTTGATATTGAAATGTGATTTTTTTGTGTAAACCTACACTACTGTTATTCAACTGTAATGTTTAAGTTTAAAAGCTGTACTGATATCTATTGTATGTATGCATCTTATAATGCATGTATACCTATAGTTTACTCTTAACATAGAGTGTGTATTTCCAATGTAATGTATTAGATATTCTTTTTGCTATCATTCTTTAAGTGTAAATTATATCAAATTTCATTGTATATTACTCTATTATAGTATAGAATAGAATAATATAGTATTGTATTAGCTGAATTCTGCTACAAACAATAAACTACTACTACTACTATTAATCTGCAGCACTCCCTTCTAAACAATTTAGGGGTGTCACTCAGTCTTATTTCCAAGGGAATTCGATTATAAATTATAGTGCCTTTATTGAAAATTGTATTTTGGCAAAACTTTGAAACTGATCGCTGAACACTTACATTTTGTTTTATTCTGGTGTCATGGTTGTGTACATTTGCATTCAGTTTGAGTTCCCTAGTTAAATAATTTGGAGTCAGTCCTTTCTCTATTTTATAAATTAGCGTCATAGTGTTAAGTAAAATCCTATCTTTAACATTTAACCAATATAGTGCATTTAACATTTTATTGATACTAGTGAACCTATGTACATGTAAGATGGTCCTCATGGCTTTATTTTGTAACTTTTGTAGTATCTCTATTTCATTCTTATTTAGTAGAAACAGGATAGAGCTACAATAATCAATGTGCGGTAGGATAATTGACTGATAGATAAGTAACTTCGATTCGAATGGCAAGTATCTACTTATTCTTCTAAGTAATCCTACTTTCTTTGCAATTTTCTTACTAATATGTAGGGCATGTTGCTTAAAACTAAGATCTTGATCTATAATAATTCCTAAATACTTAAATTCTGTCACAATTTCAACTTCCTCTGATTCTATTACTATCTTCAGAGGGCTAACTAAGGTTTTCTGTAGTGTATGCCTAACTTGTTTTGAGCATATAACCATAGCCTTTGTTTTACTTAAATTTAATTTCATCTTGTTGTCTTTCAGCCATATTTCAACTCTCTTAAGGGGAATATGCTGTGAAATTTCTATCTCTATGAATTTAGGTAATACAATATTGAAATTTTGAGAAGATATCAAGAGTTGCCTAAAACTAATTAAAAAAAAATACAAAAAAAAATATTTTTTAATTTTTCAATTTTTTATTAATTAATTAGTTATTAAAAGATGTATTACGATAAATCCCTACTACATTTTTATTCCTTGACCTACATTGTTTATTTTTTTATTTTTATGTTCACAAATGATTGGGTTAATGAAGTTGGCATTCCAAATTTACTTTAATGTAATACTTTAGTTTGCAAAAATAAATAAAAAATAAAAAACATTTTTTTACACTTTTTATTGGTAATTAACACTTTACCTAATTATTTTAATTAGATGTATTCATTTTATAAACAATAAAAATGCCAATTTTTGTTCATCACAAATAACTACACTCACCAAAAAAAAAATCAGCCATCTAAGTTGAATCATTAAAAAGAAGAAGGAAATTACAACAGTCAATGTGAAGAAAAATAGTTCCGGAGATAACAGCATTCAAACTTTAACTATATTCAAAGCTATATACTACAAACATGCAAAAAAAATTTTTTTACATCATAAATAAAAGGCTTAAAAATTCCAAATTTTGACATAATTTAATTAACAATTTAATCTAAATAATGGTAAAAAAAACGAAAAATTTCAAAATTGGCAAATTTTCACAGCACATTCCCCTTAAGGTCCTCGTGAAGCCTAGTCAGTATTACATTTACATCTGTGCCACAGCACATTATTAAAGCATCATCCGCATAAAGTTGAATATTACTGTTTTCTAGAACATTACCTATGTCATTAATATATAGAATGAAAAATAGCGGCCCCAACACTGCGCCCTGGGGGACACCCATATTGCTTCCCAGTGCATCGGATGTACTTTTCCCATAAATGACTACTTGAGTGCGCATGCTTAGATACGACTCAATCCATTTAATCGCTATTTCTTTGAATCCATATCTCCTTAGTTTCGCCACTAGAATTTTCCTGTCAATGGTTTCGAATGCACGCTTCAAATCAATGAAAACAGCTATTGTTATTTTCTTATTACTTATGTTTGTCTTCCATTCATTGATGACAGTTTGAACAGTACTTTCACAGCTATGTTTTTCCCTAAACCCAGACTGGTTATCAATTAATATTTTGTTTCTGGTAATGTACTCATCAATGTGGTCTTTAACTAAATATTCCAGTATCTTTTCAAAAATGTGGAGTGTGTTAATAGGTCTAAATTGTTCTCCATCTATAGTATTTGGCACTTTTGGAATTGGTATAATAGATGAGAACTTTAAAATATCAGGGACTTCTCCACTGTCAAAGGATTTATTGAAAATGTTAGTCAGTAGTTGTAGAATTATGGGAGATGCTATTTTAAATATTTGTTTGTTTATACTATCTTCCCTTGGTTACTTCCTTTAGTCTTTTCACAGACTCTAACACTCTTTGTTCATTTATGCGGGGAAAGGAATTGAGACAAACACCATTTTCTCTTTCAGGAATACTCCCTGCAACCTGATCAGGCGTCAGTACGCTCACAATACTATTAGCAATATCTTTCACACTGTTAACAAAATATTGGTTAAATTTTTTAGCTATTAAATCTGTTCCCACTACTAATTTATTGCTAAAATTCAGTTTAAGCGCAGTTTCATCTACTTTTCCTTTATATAGTAATTTTAAAACCTTCCACATCTCTTTAGGTTTATGTTTGTTTTCATTGATTTTTCTCTCATAATATCCTCTTTTTTTTCTTATTAGGGCCAGAACTTCATTCCTTTTAGATTTATACCTATCCCAAGCCAATTGTGTGTTATTTTGATCATTCTTAGCCATTTTGTACAAATGGTTTCTTTCACTCTGTGCCATCCTTATTTCAAGATCGAACCACATATTGTCCTTGTGAATAGATTTTAATTTTAGTGTTTTAACATGTATGTGTGTCTTATTGGCACTACTCACATTATTCAGAAGCTCATTCATCATGTCATTAACATCTTCGTTTTTTTGATTAGATTCCCAATTCATATTAGCTAGCTCTTCCTTATAAGTGCAATGCAAATCTTTGTCTTTATAAAAGGCTTTAAAGTCTTTGTAGCTTATTTCCATAGTTTTTGAATTTTGATTTTGATTCACTCTGCATGTATTGAATTCTATACCTATAATTCTATGATCAGAGACATGCTCATCTAAAATATTTATACGCACTTCATTCTCAAATTCTATATTTGTAACTACATAGTCTATAAGTGTTCGGCTCATTTTACTACTAGAAATACCCGACTGTTTGCATATCGAGATGGTATTTGCTATCCTAGTAAAATCTTTAACCAATTGTATCATCCCTTGCTGTGAAATAGTGAGTAACATTTTCCTAGCATACAAAGTGTTCTTACTCAGATCTATGTTAAAATCTCCTAGAATATATAATCTACTTTGACTATATGTTTCCTGTAAATAGTCTATGTTTTCTTCTAGAAGTGAAATAATAGCAGCCTTTTTTGATTTTGGTGAAGCATAACTAACACTAACAATGGAATTTTTACACTCTTCATTATATAGTTTGATTGCTACCCTACAAACACTGGGAGGTCCCTGGACGCGTCCTAGGCCGTCCCAGATGGGCGTACGGGCCTGCCCAGGGACCTCCCGTCTTATGGGTGATTAGCATGGAGTGAGACTCCCGGGGCCTGCCACTGGGCATAAGCCCGGGCGGCGGCCTGGGCCGTCCCATGACGCCCGCGCGGGAGGTATGGGCCGTCCCTGGACCCTCCCGGGCGGCCCGCGCGGGAGGCATAGGCCGGCCCTGGCCCCCGCCCGGGCGGCCCGCGCGGGAGCAGCTGCTCGCTCTGTAGCCCCCTCCCCCTACGCACATTCCATAACGGTCACGTGCTAGCTTGCTAGGTACACTCTCATTCAAAATGCAGTACCTACAAAACGTGCCTCTGATCCAGACACGTGCATATAGGCACTAATTTTGAATGCGAATGTACCTGGAAAAAATACGTTTCATTAAGACATAATTAATTGCAAACGTGAGTGACACGAGAAACGGGATTTTTTCACAATTTCGGAGAGTGGGCGTTGCCATACGAAAAAAATAATCCAGGTATTTTCTTCCAGGGTCAATGTATTAGTTCACAGTTCACGGAATATTTCACAACAGTTGTAATTTGTTATGTCAACTAGAAGAACAGTAGGTACCTACTCAAACACATTAGAAATGCATTTAAATGGTCAAATATTAATTAAAAAAATAGCCGGTATATTATAAAGTTAATCAGTGGTTATTGGAAGTTATTTTATCTCGCCATGTTTCCCTATTGTTTGAAAGCTGTTCCACTGACCTGACACATTACCTAAGGTACCTCCTACTGTTTTTATTTTTAACGCATTTTTATTTGGAGGAAATATTTTGGGATCATTTGAAATCCTCAACTTGACTGTCACATAATGGGGAAGTCTCGTGAAATTCAGATTTCAGAATAATAGACTATTATTTTATGAAAGTTGATTATGTTGCTGAACACAGATGTGATTTTATTTTTGCTGTGGGATGAATAGTTTTCAAGGAATGAATTTACAAAGTTTGATTACTTTTAACAGGAAAATTTACAGAAAATTGACAGATGATCCACAATGGTAACACATTAGTGTAAGTGGATTCTTGTAATACGTCGTTTTTCCCGCCAAAAGTCCCATTATAATTGAATTTCATTTGCATGAATTAATTTTTAACATTTCGCGGGTGACAAATGTCAGTAATTATTTGCATTGATATTTAAAAACTTACTGGAACAAAATTTCTAGAGACTTAAGTATTACCTACCTTATTCATACAAAAATGAAGAAGGATAAAAAGATCCATAATTTTTGTTTATGAATCGGTTGTTGGATTTTGAAATTAGCAATTATTTTTTGATAATCTCTTACAGGACGATTGAATCGTTTCAATAATAATTTTTTCACGTACTATTCCCTACTTACTTAGGTACTATATTGTTTTGATAAATTACAAAAAATAAAATGCTACACATAGGAGATTCACTGCAATTGAATTTTAGGAATAATAAAGAGCAGGAAAACACACGAAAATTAAAAAAAAAACAGTTTCATATAATATAAACGTATATTATTGTAAAAGATTATACTACCACATCACTTAAAATTTTTAAATGTCCTTCAACCTTCACACGTCACATAGTATCAAAACATTCTGAGGTAGGTACTACCTGGCAGTGAGTCTGGCACGCTGTCTCTTTATCGACAAGACACAATTCGGATTTTACTTCACTCACGGATATGTTGGCACAATTTTTCATCTTCAGTTTTTCAAGAAAATGAATGCTATTGAATACGTATTTCTTTCATCTGAAAAAATAAAATTGCAAAGTATTTAGGTAATGTACCTTGTACTAATAATGTTCGCAAGATATTTGCAATTATTTATTATTGTAGGTACAGATTCTAACCTAAACAAGATTTATACAAGATCTTGAAAAGTTTAGCAAGATCATGCAGCGTAAAAAATTTACACAAAAAATAAAAAACACTTCTAAGTGTTTTTTATTTTTTGTGTAAATTTTTATTCGGTGAGACTAATGAAAGTCCAACATTTACAAGATCTTGTTATCAGTAAGATCTTGTTAATTTTGTCAATATTTAACACTATTATTATGCTATGCTCAAAAGAATTTTCCGATTTAATGGCCAGATACTGGATTCCATCCATAAATTATTAGCACACGGTCTTGTGGTGTCGAGGACTGACATCCGCAATCTACGTGGATGCAACTTCTTTTGAGCATGAGGCTGCCTAGCAAATAGTTTCTACCTACTACACAAGAACTATTTATGTAAATAACTGCAATAGCAGATAGCTGCAAATAACAGTCTTTACAAAAATTTTAAAAATTGAATTTTTGGCACAGAGTGATCCCTAAAAAAAAGAAAGATAGATTCAATGAAGAATTTGTAAATTGATAGGATAAACTTCTTGGCAATGAATAATACAAAAATCACTTTTGTGTTGTGTGACCTGCCACAATTCGAGAAAATAAGGAACACAACTGACCTCTGGTGGATTTTGTGGTACTAGTTAAATGGCGGCTATCAAGGGCGCATTTGCATAAATATAAATACAAATATTTGATATAGTTGTTTGTTATGGCCAAGAAAGTAAATTTATAGCTAAATATCAATTTAATTTGTTTTTTGTTTTTTCACTGCTTTATGGAAACACGAAATGTAAAAACAAACAAATTAATGTGTGGACCTGATAGTAGCCATCTTGCCAGAAGTGGCTCCATCACGTATCACTTATTTGTGGGAATAATCACTTGAGGTAAAATTATTACCATTAGGTACACTATTTATTTAAAACCCCAATAAAAATTTGAAACATTCTATATTGCATAAATGTGATTTATAGGTAAGGTTAGAGGAAATACTACACATATAAAATACTAAAATGTGGCTTACCATCAGAGAGTTCTGAATCATTACATCTGTAGGGTAGGTAACATTTAATCCATTAACTCGATGAAGTCCCAAGTCCTGTGCATCTTCAGAATTCTCGCTAATTTGCCAAGAAGTAAATTTACTTTTTAATTGAAGTAGGTAGGCAATTAAATCGACTCTAGAATAAGAGCAGGGCAAGTTCACGGTGAATCTGTAGAACCTACAAAAAGTAAGGTGAAAGTTAGCAACTCAAATTAATTTCCTCTCAGCCATTCCGTGTTACGGGTGTACGGGTGTAAGATGCTATGTTCAGCATCTTATTCATCAAAATAAAAATAGTTAGGATCATTGTGCAGCCTTCTAAATTTTTTATGTAATTTACATGGTTCGACACGAAATTTAAATTTAAATGCGGTCCCACAATTTTACTGATAACAAAATAACTATTCAAACTTAAAAAAAAACTGATTACATATTTGGAATCAGCAAGAAAATACCATGAATTTAATATAAAAACATGCTGATTTATTTACATTTAATAATTCAGCAGTCATATGTATTATGTGGCATATGTCTGCATTCGCATGGAATGGCTGCTCTCTTACCACCGGCGCGTTAGAGGAAATTCAAAAGGTGCGGTTTATTTTTTTGGATGACAACATTCAATCTCAAAAATTTTACTACGTATTTGAATGAAGCGGGACCACCATTCAATGTATGTATCTACTACCTCCGACAAGAATGTAATTTCCATGCAACATAATTTTTACTTTCGGATCACAGCAAAAATGTTTGTTATTGGCCTTGTAAGGTACCTACATAAACAAAAATAATTGATGTATATCTAAAATTCTTGATAAAGTTAAATAATTAAAAATAATGAAAATATTTACCACTCTGCTCGGTTCGGTTCTTAATGTTTCGGCTCGGTTTGACGATACAGCTTGGTTCGCTCGCAGGACGAATACGCGCTTTGTTTCTGGAGTTCAATATCTTAATAGCCTATTTTCTTCCAGAGTAGATTCACCTTTAACAAGTAACATTATTAAAACTGCAGTAGGTACCTTGGTAGGTATGTGGGATGGTTATTGGTTAATGTAGAGGTGAAAATATTCCCAAAATAGGCGGAGGTACGTACTGGGTACCTACAGGTAGGGTTCCTACTGACTACTACCACTGATATGTATAGACTACCACGCCAAGCAAACTGTTTACCTACTTTTTTTATTTTATAAATACCTAAACTACCTAGTTGGAAATTTTACTTTGCATAAATTGCTACATTTCAAAAATTTACATGTGAGGTTAATGTTTACTGAACATTGGTCACACTACCTATTGGTTTATTAGTATCCCCAGCATACAAAACTAAAGTAACAACGATTAATGCCTGGATACTTATGTAGTTGTGATGAAGACTCACCTTCAATGGGTTGTATGGCTCTGTGATGAAAATCCAAACAAAAGAGGCACAACAAAACTGTAATTATTTCACGATTTGTGTCACATTAAATGGTTTGAACTGAGACAAACTAATCAGCAGTGAGCACTGCATTCACGGACACAGATAATAATTGAAATCACATTCAAAATCACTCAAAAGGACGTAAACTACACACTCATGACACTCTGTAAAATATCAACAAACGTCAAACGCCGCGTTTGAAATGAAGAAGGGAGAACGGAAACAAGTTGATTCACGAAGATGGCCGACTGCCGAGTTCATAAAAGAAACTTTACTAATAACGTTTAAAATGGTATGAATACTTTGCTTTGGAATTGTAAACATATTTATTCTTAAATCAATATATCCATGTGAAATGTAGATGTAATTATTATAGAAATGAAGTTATAAATATGAAAAAAATAAGTCAATAGAGCAGCTCAAATTCAAACAGTCGTAGCGCCCGCGCGGGCCGTCCCTAGCCATTCCCGGGCGGGACCAAGACGGGACATTCCTAGAAATTTTACAGCCAGATAAAACGGATCGGTTGGGCTCCGTTGGGCAGGCCCAGGGCATGCCCTAGTAGTTCCCGCCCGGGACGTCCCACTTGGGCGCTAGATGGGCAGAAGCCCGGGCCGCCCAGTGTTTGTAGGGTAGGGACCACCAAGATTTAGCAACTGCTTTTTCAAGAACAACCTTGTATTCCAAGTTATTTAATATATACATAAGAACTCCACCTGTGTGCCTGGTGTCTGAATCAACTCTGACAAGTTTGTACCCATCAATGGCAACCTCCCAGTCATCTATCTCCTCCGTTAGGTGAGTCTCGGCTTGGGCACAGGAGAGCTATCTTTATGCGGAAATTTCAAATTGGACAAAGTCACCCCGGCGTCCAAAGTGACCCCGGTTTACGGTATGGGTTATTTTACAGAAACCAAAACCTTTAGGTCTCCCCCCCCCCCCAAAGAGATAATTTCGTGATCCATCGATATTTAAGATAAAGGGACATGATATGAACCAGCAACTGCAACCTTGAAACACGAATTCCCGAAAAATGGCAATAATTTTAGAGCATACCCGCCGACATCTTTAATTTCTTGAAAAAATAGAACTTTGGTTAGACTTAAATTTTTTTTTTATCGTACCTTCCTGACACATTGTTTATTATACCAGAACAAATAAACAAAAAATTAACATAAATTTACAAAAAATTTAGGTATAATTTCATTGAAATACAAATTGTTTGGCACTTTGGACAGCCCTGGAGCCCAAAATGGCCGTCCGATTTTTTGAGGATATCGAAATTATGAGAGAGCGGAATATTTCCTATAAGACTGCCAAAGGAAAAATTAGTATCACATTTTGCCCAACTTTTGTGCTAACATCCCTCAAAAATGGGTACCTCGTGATCTGTTATGTGTAAATTGAATAAAATTTATTCGTTTCAAACTCGATTCTAACCGAGTCAAAGAACTTGTGATCTAATCAGATATAAATTATATAAAAAAATGTTGACAATGACACCAATTTCAAATATTATTGTGATATCATTTAACACGCCTTCAGACAATGTTTCGAAAAGTGGATAAATTTACTTGTCTTACCTAATATTTAGGTAGTATGTGCTGTACTCCCTCTAATATCTCGTTCTAAATGCCTCGAACAATTAACATCAATAACTGCATTTGCATGTGCAGACAACAGGTCCTGCCAAACCTGCTGAGTGCTCCATATCATATGCAAGGCGTGACACCAGCGGGTCTGCGCCCAAACAGTTGAGCAACTTGCCAGAACCAAGAGATTCGCGGTGGTATAAAAGCCGAGTGCTCGGTCCACAGATCATCAGTCAAGTCTGTTCAGCTCACTTCGCAATGGCATTCCAGGTGGGTCAACACTCATGTGTAACAATCACACATACTCGTGATACAGAAGAAAGTGGTCCGCCAATAACTTGTTCAATATTAGTTGTTTGTCAGCCTGACCAATTATTATTACATAGTTTCTGTACTCAATAAATAAAAATGTTGGAAGGTCAATTAATATTTTAAAATTACATATTTTTCCAAAGCTAAAACGTGTTATTTAGGTACAATTCTCACTTTAAACATGCATTATTACAATTTTATTTTTTTATCTATGTCCAATTTGAATTTGTAAATCTGTAATTTTTGTCTGATAAAATATTTCTTGTTATAGTTCGTGATCCTCTCCGCCCTCGTGGCCGCCGCCAGCGCCGGAGCCATCGGCTACTCCGCCCCTCTGGGCTACGCCGCGCACTCCTACGCCGCCGCCCCCGCCTACGCTCGTGCCGCCCCTCTGGCCTACGCCGCCCCCGCCGTCCACGCCATCAAGGCCATCGACACCGACTTCGACCCCAACCCATCGTACAGCTACGCTTATGACATCCAGGACGCCCTCACCGGTGACGTGAAGAGCCAGCACGAGAGCCGTCAAGGAGATGTCGTCCAGGGACAGTACTCTCTGATCGAGTCCGACGGCACCCGTCGTACCGTCGACTACACCGCCGATGATGTCAACGGATTCAACGCCGTCGTCCGCAAGGAGCCCCTCGTCCACGCCAAGGCCGTCGTCGCCGCCCCCGCCGTCCGCGCTTACGCCGCCCCCCTCGCCTACGCCGCCCACGCCGCTCCCCTGGGATACGCCGGGTACGCCCGTGCCTCCCCTCTGGGATACGCCGGATACGCTGGTGCCTCCCCTCTGGGCTACGCCGGATACGCCCGTGCCTCCCCTCTGGGATACGCCGGATACGCCCGTGCCTCCCCTCTGGGATACGCCGCGCACGCCGCCCCCCTCGCCTACGCCGGTTAAATTAATCTAGTTCCTCTTCATTTACATAAATTGTATCACCACCATGTTCCAATGTTTTTCACAATAAATTAATGTATTAAAAAATAATATGTTTAGTACTTATTTTCTTACAGCCTACTTTTTGTGAATATTTTAAAAGCGTCCTATTTTTTGGGGGCTTGACCTGTTGTCTTCAAAATTTTACAGATTACAGCCCATGATCGAAAATGTTTACCTACATTTTGTTTTGTTTCGAGACATGGGTGCAAGAGACCCATAAAGTGTGCAAATTTAGACCCTCACTAACAAGGGTAGAAATCATGGTTTATCTACACCAAGATCACAGACCTACTCTTTACCTAGGTATACTATCTCTGGTGTGAAAATTTGAAGTTGATCCGTCCTATGATCCGTCCATCCGTTTAAAAAATTTGGTAGGTAGCCTAGGTATTTTTGAATGTTGCTTTCTTCGCAGCATGCTGATGCAATATGCAAACCCCGATTCAAGCTTAGCATAGCTAATGCATTTTCATGCAATTCTAAAAAAAAAATCGCTAAATCGCCGCAAAATTCTGCTTGTATTAGACTTTTGTCTTCTTCATTATCAATAGGGCCATGATGTTT
The DNA here is from genome assembly GCA_934045905.1 of Leuctra nigra. Taxonomy (NCBI): domain Eukaryota; kingdom Metazoa; phylum Arthropoda; class Insecta; order Plecoptera; family Leuctridae; genus Leuctra; species Leuctra nigra. The sequence continues at coordinate 35,984,682 of OW203766.1, forward strand.
AGGACCTATCAAACGTCCAAAAAGGCAGACAAATAGTACCTTAATACTATTAAAAAAGGACCATAAATCCCGAAAAAGGACCTATGTATGAAATGTCATGTTTTGTAATATTTATCAACATATTATTCGATTTATTTGTTTAGGAGTTGAATTTGGAAAAAGATGTTAATAAAATGAACTTAAATTATTGTATGAATATGTGTCAAGTTGGTCATCCAAGTGGAGGATGGAAATTTTGTGAAGACATCAATTATTGTAGAAATTCATACAAATTTTGATATTATTTTCCCCAATGATTAAAAAAAAATAGCAAGAAAAGGACTGAATCCACAAAAAATTGATAAAAAGGCATTTTCAGGCAAAATAAAATACATATTTTTGAACCAGGAAAACATAAAACATATTATGTATATACCATCTGAACAAAACATAAAAAAGGATATGTCCTAAACATCCTAGCCCTACTTGTCAACAATATCACTTGAATGCATTCGTGTTTTAACACAGTTCTTTTAATAATACCTAAATAGCTTGGCTAAATAGTTTGTGAAATTATTTAGGCTACCTACCAGTCTCCCATTTCTTCGGTTTCTTCGGAGACTTGTTTATAACTTTACATTTGAAATACAATTGTGTCTCAATTATATAAGTACAAGTTGTGATTTGCAATAATTATGCAATAAATAGGATTACACAAACCAGTGTATTGTGGCAGGTGCGCTGCCTATTTACAACTTTTAAAACTTTTAAAAATTATACTCATTAAAACGCCCTCTACAACATACAACATTTATTTTAAATCACCGAGATAATTTCATGAAACCATGTTCAAATATTTCGCGGGAAAATGAAGTTAGCAAATGAACTTTCCGCAGAGTGCGCTAGTGCTGCCATGTTTACAAAATCATAACCTTCACGTTCTTCCAGGTCCTTCTCCAAAAGTGTAAGACACATCTGGTAGACATGAAATGAAGTGAGAAATCATTTACCGAGGATTTTAATAGAAGATTCTATTGCTGAAAAGGTGAGTTTAACGTGCACTTCACTTGGTCTAGTAATCGTAAATGGTGTAATATGCAACAAGTTGAACTTGGCTGCCTTGTAAATAGGCTGTCACACGTCCTAGAAAGTAGGCCCTTCCTTTTGGGTCACTCGTTTGCTGACAGATTCTTAGTTAATTCATGAAACAATGCATGTCTAGGTTCAACAAATCGACTACCAACATGACAAGCGACTCTCGTGTGATACTACCTGTTGGCAATGATTCCAACATCGGTGCATCACCTGAGCACAGTGCCAGTGACCATTATGAAGAAGCTCCCAATACTAGTCATGCATATAATAATCAAAGCACACTGATATTTGAAGTACCTCTTGAAGGTACTGCAGTTCAAAAGAAAATAGTGAAAAAAGCCGGTCCCTATCTTCTTGGACCTACATTGGGAAGCTCTCCAGTTAAAAGTATCATGCAATGTTTGGCACGAAGGGAAGGAACAGACGATTTTTATACCATAAAGGTTTGTTACAGGTTTATTATCATTTTTCTGGTTGCATACCTATTGGACTAGATAGGTCATACAAACTTAAATTTAAATCTTTCTCAGATTTTAACCATGAAAGACAGTGATGAAGAATCGCAAGATGATCGACAGGGTAAAATGCTGCTTCATACGGAATATTCTCTGCTTTCGCTCTTACATAACCAGGATGGTGTAATACATCATCATGGCTTCTTTAAAGTGAGTATGGTTTTGAGGTAGTTACAAGTTACTAATACCCTGGTACAGGGATCGGCAATCTGTGGCTCCTCAGTAGTTCTTGAATTGCTCTTTATAAGAATAAATAGAAATCTGGAATCGAAAAATTCGTTAAAAAAAACGCCCTGAGGGGCAACAATTGGAAGGTTATTTGATTCAGTTTGTTAATTTTAGAGCATTTGAATCGCTTTTAAATTATTTAAATTCTAAAAAACGCCCTGCAGGGGGAATGAATGAATGATCTAGTGGAGCGGTCGCTCCACCCAGCCAAGTCGTACCGTACACTCACACTCACTCAACATACCGTAAATGACTAATAAACTGAGGAGCAGACCAACCACTTTTACTGTAAGCAACAACATGGCATTTTCGGCCTACTGGATCTTAAAATTGGAAAATCTCACATTGTTGCGATATATCTTAATTTCGAGCTATGGCCCACCCCACTACATATACCAAATTAGGGAACAATATGTTATGCCGTTTGCGAGCTAGAGGGCCGAGAAAACAGTGAAATTACACCACTTTCTGATTCTGATGATATCAGGAAACGTTGCTATCACCGCCACAGCCTAAACGGCTAAACCGATCGACCTGAAACTTTTACCACATATGCACTTTTGGCGTCTGATGATACCTTGCCTCTTGTGATTTTTTGTGCCGCCATTTTTAAACCGGAAGTGACGTCATAACTCAAAAACGTCTGGACCGATTAGAACGAAATTAGCGCCATTCGATTTAGATGGTCATCTATATGAAGTATCAATAAAAAAAATATTATTTTCTTATTTTCTAAACCGGAAGTGACGTCATAAATACGCAATATTTAACTTATTTCAACAAATTATACTTAAAATACGTACATAATTAACTTACATTGTAACATAGACAATACAATTTATATATTCAAGGTAGCAGTGTTCTCGGCCGCCATTCCTGAAACCGGAAGTGACGTCATATATCTAAAACGCCTGTACCGATTGCAACTGAACTAGCTCCTGCGTATTCATTCTGCTATTTATTTGAAAAATCAATTGTGAAAAATGAATAAATAAATTAATGGTACCGGAAATGGCGGCAGGAACCACTAAATGAAACCGGAAGTGACGTCATATATTACAAACGGCATGACCGATTTTACGGAAATATAGGGATTAGGAATTCAGATGGTCGTTCATGAAGGTATCAACTAGATAAAACTAGATTGTTTTCTTATTACCTATACCGGAATTCGGCCGCTATTTCAAAACCGGAAGTGACGTCATGTATCGAAAACGGCTGGATCGATTATAACGAAACTTAAGCTATTCTTCTTGGATAATCATTGTCATCTTATACCAAACGCAACTTTTCATAGTAACCAAATCGGTTGAGGCGTATTTTTTTAAAGAAATTAGTCCCTGCTCGGACATGTGCTACAAGCTGTATGTATAAACTAACAAAAGAAGTGATATCCCAGAAAAAACACTCCGTGTAAAAATACCAGCCAAGTCTCTTTAACTATAAAAAAAAATAGAAGAAATCTAAAAATTCAGCACTGAAAAGGAGTGATATCAAAAAAGGAGCCAAGTCAACGAATTTTCCAAATTTTAATCGTACCATTGAAATAAAAATATCAACCCCCGAGAAATACTTAAAAAAAGGACTTGGCGCATCGTTTTTTTAAAGACATTTTTCTATTCTTAAGCTTAAGCCACTCACATACTACGTAGTTCAGAAATGCCTAGAAAAATTGGGACAAAACTTTCAAATTAAATATTGAACATTCTGTAAAATATTTTAAATTTAAATATAAGTACGCAAAGAAACATAGCATTGTCTTACAAGCAATAAATACAGAACAGTTGTGTTTGTGATTGGTAGGTACCTATAGTTTTGTGGGTACATCAACATACCTACTACAGCATTATACTTGGAACCTTCTCGCCGTGTAATTAATTGCTATTAATTAACATTTTATACCAAAAAAATTCATAAATTACATAACGTATTACTTTAGATAAAAATCTAGTCAGTAATTATTTGAGCAGCATGGCTCAGTGCACTAGTCACTTATACAAATCTCATTGACGGCCTTCTTGTAATGAGCGCTTTCGCTATTTCCCTCAGTCACGATATTGAGAAGTATGATTGATTAATATGACCCTAGAAATAGTGGCAATAACGAATAGACTAGGCCGCTTCCGTTTATTCGTTATTCGTTTATCCGTTTATTTCCTCTGAATATTGACAAAATACCAAAACTGCCAGTAGGTAAGAGTACTAGTTATATTAAAACGTAGTATGATTCGTCGATAATGAATGTGATATACTCAGGAAAATATACTTGTAGAGTTCTTCCTATACTTTTAGGATAGAAAAGTGTCTTTAAAAAAACGATGCGCCAAGTCCTTTTTTTAAGTATTTCTCGGGGGTTGATATTTTTATTTCAATGGTACGATTAAAATTTGGAAAATTCGTTGACTTGGCTCCTTTTTTGATATCACTCCTTTTCAGTGCTGAATTTTTAGATTTCTTCTATTTTTTTTTATAGTTAAAGAGACTTGGCTGGTATTTTTACACGGAGTGTTTTTTCTGGGATTAATGTTACACTATGATCAGCACATAAAATAGATTTATATATAAAATATCATTGTACGTACTACATGATATGATATATTCCATATACCCTAGACAAAGTATATACCTACCAGTGCTCGCTTACCTATCAACGCGTTACACCGAGCGTTTTCCTAGTGATTAATGAACATTCATTTGTAGTATTATTTCTTCTCACACACTTTAAGTGAATGTCGCCTCCATTGTGGCAGCGAGATAAAATCACGTAAATAAATTAGCTAAATACTTACAGAATGAATACAGATAGCTTGACAACGATATAGTCAATGTCATAATTCAATTAAAAAGGAGTGCTTTAAAAAGGCAATGTTATGCAGGACTGTGCACTGGAAGAGCGATTGTCCGGCGACGGCTCGATGATCTACACCGGCCGAGTGAAGCGAAGGCTTTGTCTCGTTCTCGACTGTCTGAGTCCTCACGACTTCAGTGCTCGGAACGCAGACTTGCTCAACTTGCAGCATTACGTCATCAAAGAGAAGAAACTCGGCGAGCGAGAAACCCTCATCATTTTCTACGACACCGTCCGAGTTGTCGAGAGCTTGCATAAGGTACAATCAAGATAATAATCCATCCCAGGTTCCATCACATTGGGTCAGAGCATCTTACGGTCCTATGGAAGCTGAGCGCAGTGCTTACTCTCGACTTCCTCATATAACGTCTTGCATACGCCATACAAATTGCCTTCACTGTGTTTCATTCTAAAATATCAGACTCCTATCAATGCTCTCCTCTACTTCTTGGATGACTTTAATCCACTACTCTTCGTCTCTCTACAATCTTTGCCAAACTCAAATTCATTCCATTCCAATCACATTCATTCTACTACCTATGTTGTATGAAAATAGTTACATTTCTTTGGAAAACCAACAGGTTAATTTCATAGCAAAAGCGTAACAGAGCTGTTTTGTGTCAAACTAAAATGTTCAAAACCACAGTTCTAAACTAAAATTGGTGACTCTTCTAAATTGCACAAGAAGCCTTTATGAACTGGTTGTGGCCTGAATCAAAAGTTGAATCTTACACTGAGTTTATTTTCAGAAAAACATTGTTCATCGGGATTTAAAGCTCGGAAACTTGGTTTTAAATCAACAAACTCGTCGAGTTACGATCACGAACTTCTGCCTCGGGAAACACCTGGGAAGCGAGAACGATCTACTGAAAGATCAGCGAGGCTCTCCTGCTTACATTTCCCCGGATGTTCTGTGTGGGAAACCATACCTAGGTATGAAATTAATAATTATGGTAACCGTTACCGTAGGATAATGTAACGAAGTTAATTAATTATTTCTGCTGTTTTATGTTGGCACATATCTTTCACAATACATTCAATGACGTGAGTCCTGCCCTCTTTCTCTGAAAGGTTAATATGCACTCTGAAATAACGTGAATGGTTTTTTTTCCAGGAAAACCATCGGACATGTGGGCTCTTGGAGTTGTACTCTTCACAATGCTGTACGGACAATTCCCCTTCTATGATTCCAGCCCCACTCAACTCTTTGCCAAAATCAAAGCAGCTGACTACACAATACCAAAGTAATTACTTACTTCATTACATCACAGCAGGTGCTTCTCGGACCTCATAAGCTGGTATTAAATGACTAATTGTTCTCAGCGATGGGCGAGTGACGGAGAGTACCATGGCCCTGATACGCCGACTGTTGGTTCTCGAGCCGCATCTTCGCATGACGGCTCAGGAAGTGTTGGACTCGTTGGCTGTGATCATTCACGCCAGTCAAGGACCGTCCTGTCCCTGCATGCCGCTACAGGTAACGACTGACTACTCACTTATGTAATACCTCGAGGGTTTGGGAGTCATATGTCGATTGATAAAGTACTCCCCCCTCCCACCCCCCAACATACCACAAAAGGAATATATTTTGAGATAGCCAATCAATCATATTCATAGGCCCGCATAGCACACACAATTCAATTTAAATCTAGGTATGCATGTTTATGTAAGTGGGTAAAAACATGTTTTTTTTTATCTACAACAAATTGTTGTCACAAATATGTGACCTTGAACTTCCCCAACCCCCAAGCATGACATAATTTTTCACTGTGTGTGTCGCAAAATAGCCTTTCTTGTTCTTTACTCATTCCTCTCTTATTCCTTTTCTTATGTTTTGCAGAGACTTTGTCTATTGGTTCTCCTAGAATAATAAACCACCTCTCTGCGGCAGACAAGTGAGATGTGTTGCGGCTGTGCTGCAAACCACCTGTTGTCTCGCTCATGTCAGAATCTAACTCTTGATCTTCTGTCATCAGGTTGTACCCGACATCGATGATCCGGAGACAGAGAAGTGTACCAGGGACCACAAGTCAACAGAAGAAAAGAATGGAGTCGACGATGTCAACGCCTTTTCCAATAAAATTACTCTCCAAGTATGTATTTCCTTATAATAAATAGGGGTGGGCGTTAAGGAGTTTTGAGAATCGGGACGGGAATGGAAAATTTGATATTGGGAAAAGAGATGGGAACTGAAAAAATAATCAAAATCTTGATTGATGATTATTTTGTGATTTTGACGGGCTGTAATAGGGCGCGCCAAAGATAGGACGATAATTTTGTCCGCTGTAAGCGCCACGAGCGTTTTGAGGGCAAAGTGTTTCATCTTTACTGAAATTCTTTGGTTTCAGTATCTTTTAACACAACACACAACAGCTGATTTGTTGACAGCTCGACAGCTGACAGTTCAAACCTGTGTAGTTAAAAATAGTCGATCAAAAGTAATTCCACGCGTAGTAAATAATCATTTAAAGTTCCATTGTTGCCCTAAAGTCATTGGAAATCATCAGTGTGAGTAGAAAACTATTATTAACAAGGAAATGTGTGGTTCTTAGACTGAAGCCGCCATTTTTCACATGAAAGTCACCGCCGCCTATAGTTGACTGACAAACAGCCCGCTAATCTTACGAACTTGCTTTTGCCCTCAAAAAGATTGTGCTGCCATCTGCTGGTTGTTTCGCTTTGCACATGCCCTTGCTTAACTCCTTGAGCCTTTTACCTACGGTTTTACCTATCCTCTACACCCTGTAGATTCTGATTTTTATCATCACAGCAAGGCAGAGTCATGATTTGTATTTTGTTGCACGCTCTAATGAAGAGTAAAAATATTTGTGCATGTATGTACTAGAGTACAGAGATGGGCAAAGATACTTGGAAAAAGTATCAAGATACAAGATACTGATACTCTTAAAATTTTGAAATAGATACTTGATAGTACTACATTAAATTTGAGTATCAATTGATAATCAATTGATCAATTGAGTATCAATTGATAGTATCAAAATATCAAAAGATACTTTGATAGTATCAAAGTATCAAGTATCAAAAATTGTATCAAAGATATTTTATCAGAGATACTTTGATACCGCTGCTGAGGAAGAATTTGGTCAAGGTGAGGGAGGGGGAGATCATTGACAAAAGTGTTCTTAGGGGTTGGGTGAGAAAAGGGTATGTATGGGCTGAAGTGATTCCTAGAAAATATACCTGAGGCTCTAAACTGTAACATTTTAGTCCAAAATTCCAAAGTATCAAAAGTATCTTTTCGGTAAAAAGATACTTGATACTATTTTGAATATTAATTGATAATTGATATTTGATACTGACTCCAAGAAAAGTATCAAGATATAGATACTGATAGTATCAAGTATCAAAGATACTATCAAAGATACAAGTATCTTTGATAGTGCCCATCTCTGCTAGAGTACTACACTTAAAAAAAGAAAAATAATCTTAAAAAAATAATGTTCCGAAATGGGATTTGAACCCTGAACCTACAGCATGACAGGCAAGCATGTTATCAATGTACCACCACCACCCCAACCTACAACCTTGTGTTCAGAAGGCTTCTCCTAGTACTCTGTCTGCTTATGATTCCTATGGTTAAATGGGTGTCCAGTCCAACGATGACAGTATTGGAATTTTTTTATACAGGCACCTACCTAATTGATAGAGATGGTATTTTTTACAGGAATAACAATAAATATTAAACTTTATTAGGTTAGAAGTACTACCGTTACCAACTCTTCACGTTTCATGTTTCTCTGAGACTAAAGGCAGGTGATAAACTTAGTGAAGTCTTTCGAGTCCACTTTGAAGTTCAGTAAACAAGAACAGTTGACGTTTGGTTTTCCAAGTGGTTTGCCAACTTAACAGCTGTTAAAATGCATATGTACCTCAAGAATGGATAACTCTACTCCCCGTAGCTTTCTTGCTCTACGTTTAACTTCTCTTCCAGGAGCAGATCCGGCAGGTTCAGCGGATCCGTCCGGTGGCGACGACACTCCGCCGGGCCGGCAACATCCCCATCCAGCGCATCAGTGCTGATGCTCGAGAAGCCACGTCGGCAGAGCTCGCTCGCTTCCAGCACCTCATCCCCCAGCAGCGTGCCGGCATCCACTTACAACCCCTCCCTCAGCGGAGAAGAAGCTTGCAGCTACAAGAGATGATCAACAACAACAATAGAGTGCGAGCAGCAAGGCCGAATCCGTTACCGCAAATATTAAGTGAAGATATCGAGTTGCCAGCTAATAGTCTGTTACACGAGCCGGAAACGTTGAGAACACCTGAAATAAATAGAAACTCGGATCCAATAGTTGCGTCCGTGTCCTTGAATGGCGCTTCGAATCGTCAGCAACAGCTTGCATCGTTCCTGTCGTCGATCGGTCTCTCTTCGGCTGTGACTCCGAGGGCGACGGCTAGCAGCAGTGTAGTGAGTAATCAGCCGATGCCAGCGTTTGTCCCACAAAACATTCGAACTCAGCGAGCTGCCAGTTTGTCCCCTCGTTCTCAGACGAACATCGTTCACAATCTCTCGCTGATCATCCGTAGGCTTGAGGCTCGTAGAGGGCAAGGAGACTTGACCAGGGAATAACGATTCTTGTATTTATAACCAAGTATAATCGAAATCCAGGGCTGCTGTAATACATCTGTTGAAAGATGTAGGTACACTCCCCCAAATAATAAACGGTACTTGGTACAAAACGTATTGGCTGCTGGGCCGGTTCCTTGACAATCAATCCTTGTTATTATCAATGAAATCAGAGCTCACCTAAAAGAGTTAGATAATGCGTTAGCACTGACTTCATGGGATGATGCCATCAAACCTTAATCAGTCAATTCATTTTCTTTCGAGTACCGTTTATTATTTGGGGGAGTGTACCTATTATGAATATAAATGTGCGTGATACAGTCATAAATATATTTTTTGGCATCTTATCTTTAGAAGAAACTATTAGTAGGTGGGAACACATGAAAAGTCCATTTACAGTCGAGTGTTGTAACAATCACTAATGGAAACGCAAAGAATATTCACCATTCCTGATATTTTCTACACTCGACTGTAAACGCAGCATAACAGACCTTAAAATGGGTATTATTATTATCCCTTCGCTTACTGATCTTAAGAATGCCGTAAACTGGTGATGCTTACAAGAACTGATTTGTCCTCGAAACGTTAATTACATTTATAAATGTTTAATTAAACTTCTCAAGGATTTGCCAGAGATTGAAACGTTTAAGCCAGTGTGTGGTTTTAGTGTAACCAGCGTTAAATGTTTTCAAAAAACTCTTTTTCTTGGTTTAAAAATACATGCATGTAACTTTTATCTCCATGCACATTTTGGGATCTTCAGTTACCACATGGCACTGGCTGGGGGTATGAATCCTCGGCAACTGGGCCGTTGTTTGAAGTGTCAAGATTGCAGTCAATGGAAAATGTCTTCTTTGTCTTTGTAAATTTGTTAAATTCAAGGAGCACAATTAATGAGAAACTACTATTTGTGTATACATATTTAATATTTTAATATTAAACTGTTATTATTAGGATGTTTATGAATTTAATTTTTACAAGAATTTACCTACCACACATCTATATAAAATTAATTATGAGGATAGATATAAACTAGGTACTTAATTGAGATACAGCCACATCTATTGAATGGTAAAAAACACAATGTTGATTTCCCTCACTGGCATCTGCTGCCAACTTCACACAGTGCATTAATCTTGATGATTACGCAGAAACCATTCTCAACTTTTAGTTGCACATATTTGGAATAATGTAATCAATTGCAATTTGGCTGAAGTCCACAAAAACAGTTATATTGACGATTCTCTTTCAAAATGTCTCTTTCATATATATAAATTCAAATAAGATTGGATGAAACTAGTTCTTGAAGAACTACTGAAATAGACTTCTGCCTCTTTGCGTGGAGCTTCAATTGTGAACTAACATTTGACCCCGTAATATATTAATTTGAGCAAATCATAATCGAAATACATACTGGTAGTTCCATACTGTAAAGAAATCAATTCACAACAATATCGGTAACTTATGCCATGCCCAGTACACACGACACATTCAATCGAATTGGATGCATAGATTTTATTGTTAAATTGTTCACGACCACGAATGCGCAATGTGTATGCGCGTGAAATAACATTATAGAGATAGGTTTTAAAATCCAATGTCACATCCAATGTTCGAAGTGGATGTGTCGTGTGTACTGGGCTTTAGCATTTTTGAAGTGGAAAATTGAAAAACTTGAATGTACACTCCCCCAAATAATGAACGGTACTTGGTACAAAACGTATTGGCTGCTGGGCCGGTTCCTTGGCAATCAATCCTTGTTATTATCAATGAAATCAGAGCTCACCTAAAAGAGTTAGATAATGCATTAGCACTGACTTCATGGGATGATGCCATCAAACCTTAATCAGTCAATTCATTTTCTTTTGAGTACCGTTTATTATTTGGGGTAGTGCTTCAACAATTGAAGCTCCATTTTGTATGTCGTTCTCAACCAGACGGGACACATCTTATTTTATTGATGCACCAAAATGGACTGTGTGAAATTGCAGGTACACAATTAATCTCGAAAGAGACTTGATGACAAACATTAAAACATAAACTAAATTCCACCCCTGACTTAGCCAAGCATTAGGATTGATCATTTTGCTTTAACACTGTTTACATTAATAAGCATGTTATAACTTAAATACATTATTGCACTTGAAAAACGTTTGAGCAACCTTCGCTCGACAGGAAAGAAATTATGCAAGGAAATCGGAACTTACTTTTAGAAAAGAGAAACAATTTTACTAAGAGTTCAAGTGCAAGCAAAATGATCAACTACAAAGTATACAAACCTCAGAGTACTTTGAAAAGGAAACGAACAGCTGAACTAAACTTCCTCGTAAACGGAAAGGTCCGTTATCCAGTTGCGTACACATTACCCACTTAATTGTCTATCAGACTATATATCACACATCTTTTCATGACGTGCCGCAGCTGGCTTCCGATTACTTCCCATACTTATCTCTTGTGACATGTTATATACATAGTACTGAATATTACTTGGTATTTGGCAGTTTTTAAAGAAAGGCGTAGTCTCCCTCCTTAGTACTTCGGAAATGCCATCCAAAAGCATCAATTCACAAGTAGCAAGAGCAAAGTATTAATTCTGAACTCACCTTACCCAAATGACTCACCCAATTAAAAGAAACTGATAGTAATGCAGCCTTGAACATTCATGTCTCCTGAAAACTTTGTAAAAAGTAGACTACGCCTTTCCAGTTAAAACGCCAATAATTTACCAGAAAGCATATCAGGCTGAAGATTGAATTACACATTCAAACTGATCACACTACTAAAAATCAACCGCTGGCTAAGATTGATATCGGGACGATTTTCAAAACAACGTCAAGACTTAAAATATGTCATCCCGATTGGTGACAAATGCACCAAGTGGGTTCTTGATTGGTCCCAAGTTATCCTGGGCGAAACCCACGTAACTTGCCGAGGTAAAGTGAAAACTAAATGTCTTAAAGTCCCACAATACATGCAAGTTACAATATAGTGCAGTTCAGAGCTGGACCTTAGCTCGACACAATTCAAAGAGCAAAATCTAAATCAGAAATCATTCTGCATTATGTACAAATAATATGAATTTGATATAACAATTCATTATGGTATTTAATATTATGGAACCGCAGTTAATTGCAAAACATTGGCCGGAAGGCCATATATTCGATTCACAATGCAAATGTAAGGCTCCATTAAATAGAATGGAAATAGAACTACTATTTATATTCATACGGTTATTTCCGCGTGTGACATCTTCCAAGTTCCGTTGGCGTGACACAACAATGTTTTGTACGACGAAGCAACAATGTAAAGTGAACAGTACCTTGCACTTGTCACTCTACTTGAGCGCAAGCGCGAGTCCCCTCCTCTTGCGCGTGCTCTAGGCTGCGTGGACCGTGAACACAGGAACCATCTGCACCTACACTTAATTAAACACTTTCAGGGGGACGACCAAATTTATGTTTCAATGGAACTACAAGTGAAAAGCTTCAGATTTTCTTGGTAACAAAATATAAAACTTCTCGTTTATTGAGCAAAGTTCAACAGTGAGTTTAAAAATGTAAGATTCGATAAAAAATGGAGCTACCATGATGTAATAAAGATATAAAATCAATCATTGCACGATTGTCGATTACGATTATAGTGTTTTGTAGTGTATAGTGACTAGGTAACTTATTGACAGTATTTCGTACTTCCTGTGTTCACTTCACTCACAACCATAGCACTTTGGGCATCAGCCATCACTGGAAGAAAATCACCTTCCAACGTGCACCACTTCAGTGGTCACTCTCAGTTTTAGCAGGTTCTACTACTTCCTGTTGTTCGTCGTTGCAAGGAGTCCCGTCTCCGCGGATCGGTTCTTGTGTTTTATTCTCGAGGAAAACCTCCTCCTTTTTTTCTACTATTACTGCAACTTCCGGTGAGTCCTGAACCGTGCTCTCCGCCTCTCGTATTACCGTCGTCTCCTCACCTTCCGTCGAGTCCGCCTTCACTTTCTCCACGGTCGCCTCCGGTTCTACCTTACTTGCGTCCGGCGCGGCGTCCAGCATGGGGGACACGTTGCTCCAGCGCGAGCGCCGCCGGTCCCCGCGAGGTGGCGCGGGCTCTTCGTCGCGACGCCACATGTTGTTCCTGCCGGGGGGGCCGCGGCGAGGGGGGCCTCGTGGTTCCCAGCGGGGGCGACCGTCGCGGTGGTCGTGCTCGTCGAATGGAGGCCGGCCGTAGAAGTCCTCGTCCTCGTCGGGCGGGCCGTCGAAGCCTCGCGGGGGGAATGGCGGCGGGCCTTGGTTCTCCATCCACATGCCTGGAATAGAGACACAATAAACACCTACTTCCGTGGACCCTCGCCATTCATCTCATTCTACAATTATAAATCATAGTATTTTCTGTCAATCAGCTTCTTCATCAAGTATTTATCAAGATTAGATTTTTTTGTTGGTATTTCTGAACAAGCATTTCAAATAATGTATTTATGACAAAATGCACTCTAAACTTCAATTATTAGTTTTAACTTTTATACTAAGTACAGGACCCAAATACGAATTTGTATCGGTAAACAATAAAGTCCGCTCCCATTTCTCTCAGATACCAGCGTACAACTGTGAGTTTTATTACAAACCATTAAAAATATACAAGTAATGTCCAAGGAGACACACTACTATTAATTTCCATACCTTGGAGAGAGGAGGAAGGTGGAGTGAGTTGGAGGCTGAGAGACAGTGGGAGGACAGAACATGGTGGAAGGAATTTGTGGAATTAGAAGTGGAAGAAGAAGAGGAGAAAGATAGGGAGGAAACGCCAGACGTGGCCAGCTGGTTTCCAAGGGTCCTGCGGCCCTAGTGTTCCAGGAGTCCAGGAGCCCCTTCTAATTGTTGCTGGGAATACCCACCCCCTGACCCATTAAATATATTTCAAAACCACACAATAACGAGACTTCAGACACAAGCTTGGTTTTTAAATGAATGCTTTTTGAAAGCAAAACTGTGTAATGAAATGAGAACATGCAGAATTAAAATAGGTAACAAACATCCCAGGACATACCTGGCCTGGGTCCCGGCATTGGACCTCTTGGGAACATCGGACCTGAAGAAAACACAGAACACGAATTAGCAATCGAGTTCCATGCAATATTGATGTTACTTCATGCATTTAAAACCTCACATTCGTAGTCTCGTACATTACTATCGACTAGTGTAATTTAATTTGATGTGACGACAGTTTTGAAGATGTCAAAGGATTATTGCTGTCGGAAACATCACTCACCGGGTCCTCGTAGCATTGGCCTGGGTCCGAAGCCGTCAGGCCCCATGCGTCTCGGTGGGCCCATCATGCCCCGTGGCCCGAACCCGTCCATCCCGTGAGGAGGGAAGAAGTCCGGGTGGAAGTCCGGATGAGGCCCACGCGGGTCGAATCCGTCCGGACCTCCCGGAAAGCCGTCGGGAGGAAAACCGTCGGGCAGGAAACCCTCGTGCGGTGGACCTAATCATGCATAGCCGGGTCAGAGATGTCTTCATACAAGCACTATCTACAAGCACTAAGATGTCTTCATGTCGAGTGTAACTAGGGTGTCCATAATATAATATATTCAAGTGAAAAATGGAGTGTACTACTATCAGAAAAAAGCAGATGTGAAGAAACCACTTTTGAACCAATTGGAAGGCAAGGTAAGTATAAGGATGATGTGTCATAAAGACCAATGTTCCCAATGGCTCCGTACACTGGAAATAATGCAGTATTTCAAAATAATTTGAGGCCATCTTGTAAATAGAATTTGCCAAACATTGAAGTCATTAAAATGTGAAAAAATGGTCAAGATACAAATGTCATGTAAAAAAGCTTTTTCGAAATCAAAGTTCGCTACCAACTGGCAAGGAGTTGCAACTCACCTCTGGGATCGTAATCGTCGAAGCGCGGCGGTCCTCTGTGGTCGAACTCGTCCTCGGGTCTGAAGTCGCGGTCGTCCGGTCCGAGCGGCAAGATGTCGAAGTCGTCCTCCATGGGCAGACCGCGGAACTCCCGCGGCGGCGACCGTCCGAACCCGTCTCCGCGCTCGAAGTCGTTCATGTTGTCGTCGTACATGTCGCGGCGACGCGGCTCGAACGGAGGTCGCTCCAGCAGGGGCATGCCGTCCATCGGGCCTGATGGACACATTCATCATTGCAATTTTCTCCTATTGTCACAAAACCCAGCCCAATGTACTCTCGTCAGGAGAAAAAGAAGACAACTTAGCCTGGTTATACAATGTCCCGATGAAGTTAGACTTGGCGCTGGGTTATCTCGGTGATAACACCGATGCTGTGATGATGTTACACTCAGCCATTTGGACTGCTCAAGTTCATTCTCGGCTGAAGTGAACTCTAATGATTATGATGATTGATGACAATAAAAAATGATTGTGATTTGTGATATGCCTTCAAAAACGTTCATTTTTCTGCTACAACAGATATCATGCATTGCAATGCAATTGTGAATTTTATACCTCTTGGCTCAAATGGTGGCCTCATCCCATCATTAGGTCCCATGGGCCTGAAGTTGGGTCCGGGGGGCCTGAATCCGTCCCCTCCAGGTCCCCGGAACCCGTCCGGGCCTGGACCTCTCGGGTTGAACATCGGGCCCAAGCCTTGCGGTGGGCCCTGGAAGAGGGGCCTGGCCGCGGGCGCGGGACTGTTGGCCGCCGGGGCCGTGTCGGTGGGAGGAGTCATCTTCGGCATGTCCAAGAGAGAAGGCGGTGGATTCCAGTCTGCCTTGCGCTCTTGAGAAGAGCTTCTGTTCCTGTTCTCGTTCCTGTTGTCGTTCCTGTTCTCGTTTCTCATGTCCTTGTCGTTCTTGGTCTCGCTCTTTGCATCGGACTTGTTCGCGTCACGGTTAAGAGGCAAAGCGCCGGCGAGACTCAGCAGTCTGTCCGTTAAGCTCAGCTTCTCAGTTCCAGCAGCTAAGACCAAACATTGAGAGATGTCAGGCTTGATAAGATAACTTCCAGTGGAGTCAATACCATAGGGAGGGATGCGAGACGTGAAAAATATCTGGCTGAACCAGAGCTCTGGCCTGGAACCCTCTTTAAAAACGTTGCTGTGGGGAATACAATCTTATATACGAGTGTTCTTGTACGCAACATCTAAAGAAAACTGGCAAGAACACATAGTCCACAAAAACCATCATAAAATATATGAAATTTACTCATAAATAGTATGAGTTTAATTTTTGAGAAAGATAACAAACCTGCTGAACCGCCCCAAAGCTCTCCTTTGCTGTCCCGATCTTCGTTGTTATTGTTGTTGTTGTTGTTGCTGTTGTTGTTGCTGTTACTATTCCGAGATGAATCCTTGGATCGCCAGTCCCGGTCGCCTCGGTCTCTATCCCTGTCTCTGTCCCTCCTGTCTCGATCTCTATCTCTGTCGCGGTCGCTCCAACGGTTCCGGTCGCGATCGCGGTCCCTGCCTCGGTCACGATCACGGTCACGATCACGGTCTCGGTTGCGGTCTCTCCTCGGGAAGTCTTCCTTCGAATCGCTGTTTCTGGTTTCGGACCGGCTGTGAAGAATACCAACATAATAATTCAATAACTAATAAGTATGCTACTGAGAGCTTGAGAAGTCTTGGGCCAAAAAATATGTACCTACCGATGTGTACTCATATAAATATGTGGACACAAAAAAACAAACAATACGGGTGCCTATTCCCGAGTTTGTTAAAAATGTTTGCCATTTGACCTGCAATTGACAATTTTGAAAAACTAACTAGATGATTTTGAATGAAGTCTGTAGCAACTAAAATTGTGAGTGACTCTTCTTTTCCATTATTTAAAAAAAATCATGTCCGCCACTAAGATCTGTGGCATGTGAGCAGTGGTCGAATTGGGGGGATGCGGGGGGATCGAATCCCCCATGGAGAATATATTGATAGTTCCATCCCCCATGGCTAATTTTTCCACTTCACCGTCTCCCCATGAAAGATAAAAATACAGCACTACCTATTTACTTCAAAATAATACAATTCCCACAGAATTTTTCAATTTTAGCCTCAAGACATCATTTGCCAAGATAAAAACAAGCTTAAAATAGCGTAAAAAATTCGTAGAAATGCACCAAATTCATTTCTGAAATTAAAAAAATTTCCTGGCTGTGTGCCCCGGACCTGCATGGTGTTAAAAGGGTCCTCCCAAGTCCCAAGGAACTTAAATAAGCAACCCATGTATTCAAGCTCGGTGGGCCTTCCTCCCAGCCGCCCCTCAAATTATCTTGGAGCAATTTTTTTTCCAATTGGACCACTGCATGTAAGCTGGCACGCACCTCTGCTGCGTCTCCTGTATCGGCGGCGGCGGCATCGACATGGAGGGGTGAGTGAACGCCTGGCTCTGGATGACGGCCAGGAGCTGATCGCTCAGGCGGATCGGCGGCTGAGCGGACTTCTCCTTGGGATCGTCGTCGACGTCCATGTTCACGTCCTCCGCTCGGCTGGAATAGACACGTAGACGCACATCATGAGGCTGCATTTCATTGATGTGTTGGGCCGATATGTAGGGGCTCTAATTAAGGTGACACTTTGATGAAGTTGACCATTTAGTATTCAGCTACGAGCTAACATGGAATTTTAAACAAAGGTAAACATTTCTCAATAAAGAAAGATAAAATATAAAACCTACTCCCCGTCCAACGTACGCTTGAAATAGACTGCCATTGCAGATATACGATGGATCAAAGGTCATCCCATAACTTATAGCGTTTTCCTCTGGCATGCACTGAATGGGAGCAAATAATTGCTCTGTGACGTCATGCTCTGCACTAGTGCGGCAAAAAAAGCAACCCCAGTGGAAAACAAGGATACTTTTCAGTGCTAACATAACCTAAAAATGGTAATGAATTTCATAGAATTCGTTTTAGATCATCCATTGTTGGTCAATTAATCTATTACAGTTGTTTGAAGATTCAAACAGGAAATAAACAGCAACCATTTTTCAAGCATCCATCTTGGAATATTCGAGAGCACTCGATTGCCCTGAGAATTTTCTCAGAGCAAGAAATGTGCCCTCAGAGCGTGCAACTTTGCCAGTGAAAAACGTAAAAACCACTCCAGTGCACACTGGATTTCCCAGTGGAAAACGACACCCGCTCTCAGTGCAACCCAGGACCCTTACCTAATATCGCCAATTTTTCAGTAGCACCGTGTTACAGTAGCACGATCAGCTAGTTGCCATGGCGACAATGTTAGCTCTTATGGCTAAAACTTTTAAAACAAAAGTGGTGCTACAGTAACACGGTGCTACTGAAATTTGGCGATATTAGGTAAGGGTCCAGTGCAGTACCAGTGCGGTCAGTGGAAAACGCTATTAGTATAAGACGTAATCTCAAACGCGAGTTCATACGTACGGTGGACAGCCCGTAGCAATCTAAGCTGATGAATTGTATCTGAGTATTTCTTGTATGATGTCGAACATATCTTAATTTAGGCGTATTTATTTGTTTAATGAAGTTCAATTCTTCTAACCGGGAGAAAGATTATTATAATGAAGTATGATGATATTCATTATCCTCGCTTAGGGATGTTCCATGGAAATTTTTCCGTGGAAAAATTTCCGACGGAAAGAAAAATATGGAAATTTCCCAGACTTACCCATATTTTTCCATAAAAGTGGAAAAATTGAAATTTCTTACTCTAATTGTAGTTGTAATTAAAATTTAATTTTGATAATGAAACACACTCTGTTTTGCCAACTATAAGAAGTGTGTACAATCTGATTAATGAAGATAGCCAGCTTTCACGTGTGGATTACAATGAATAGCTTTTTGAGAGCGTAATAATTTGCATAACTATGTGCTATCTAGTATTCTTAGTCCGTTGTATGCAATTGGCAACTTTACTGAAATAATTCTGTTCGCATGTATAGACCAATTTTCAGAAAATATCTCGGTGGCTCTGGTTTTTAGATAAATTCACATGCAGTTTTGTTTTCCATATATCTTATTGGTGTTTTACAACAATGGATAAAAACACCAACAGATATATGGAAAACCAAACTGCATGTGAATTTATCTAGAAACCAGAGCTACCAAGATAATTTTTAAATTGGTCTATTGAAGGATGCAAGATGTGAAAAATAAAATACTCGTTGGATTGGAACTCGAACCTCCTCTCATTTGCCGGGCGAGGACTTCACCACCGGAGCTACCAAGACGGTTACATTCCGATATACACGGTGGTAGAGCCCTTGGCTTTCAACTGAGAGTTCCTGGCTTCAAGCCCTGGTCCTGCCGGATATTTCACATGGCCCTTCAATTCATCTAGGCCACTGCGGAAAATTTTCGAATAACGTAGGTAATCCAATGTTTTGGGTTATTTTTCCTAAAATTGGAAATATTTCCATATTTTTCCGGAAATTTTCGAAAAAATATTTTTCCGGAAAATTCCCATCCCTATCCTCGCTACTTCACAGCAAATCACACACTAATCACTGAAGATGATGGGTGAGGGACTGACCTGGGCGGCATGAACGCCATGCTGAACTGCTGCATGAGTCCGCTTGCCTCGGTGGTGGGCGTGTCGAGCTTGTCCTGCGGACTGGGCAGCGGGATCTGCGCCAGCGGGCCGTGCGGGTTCATCAGGCCGCCGAACTGAGACGCCATCATCTGCTGGTGCAGCAGCAGCCCCTGCATACCAGGCGGGGGCACGCCCATCATGCCGCCCATCGACAGGCCCATCGGACCCAGCAGGCCTGCGGCATCAGTACACACTCATCATCACAGGGATGCGGTTGCAACCAAATACAGTTTTGGGAAAATTTATAAGAACAATTAAAAAATCTAACATCCATACCTACTCACAAAACATATAACATTCTATTTTATAGGTAAATGCACAGTTATTGTGTCTATGGGAAGGGATTACGAAACGGTAATGCTGAAAAAATACTCATAATTTTGTGACCATTTTCATTAACCCTTTAGTAAATGCAGAGAAGACTCTTTTTTATATCCTCTTATATTCAAAACATTTTTCTATCTTTTATTTAGCACAAACTAATAATTACCTAGCACTTAGTCCATGACAATTATCATAACCTAGTATCAAAATGAAACAGTTTGGAGCAGACAACTGACTGTAGAACATCCCTACTTTAATTAAAAACTCGAAACAACTCTTGGACTACACCAGTACTGCGTTAAAATAATTAAAATAAACTGCACAATATTTCGCGAGTGCTTCGACTCGCTTCGTCCGGTGCCTACTGAATAATGATGAGCTCACTCTTACGCCCCTAGTCAACTCAACCGTCAAAACAACATCCCCAGCACGACACAACTAGCACTATCTGTGGGTTTAGTCAACAATTAAATACAAACGCCCTCTATCAAGCAACCCACAAACCAAGCCAGTCAATGCCCCTATGCATTCTGCTGGATGCATTTGACCGATGACGACAACAAGGAACGCCACGATTCATCAAAAAAGCAACTGCTCTGGCTAATAACACTATTCCCACACGCGATGAAAGCCGCCTCAATAAACCTACGTTTTTTAGTATCCTCTTCATTGTACATTTTTCTGGCCGCATCCCATTGAAAATTATGACACTGTGTCCAAGCGTGCTCAGCAACTAATGAAGTACGAATTTTGTGGTTTTTTACATTCTTTTTATGCTCCTCTATCCGAATAGATAACGGTCTACCTGTCTCGCCAATGTAAACATCTCCACACTGACAAGGCAACGAATAAATAGCATTTCTTGAGCTTTGAATTTCATCACGTGGTTTAGTAGAACACAACATACTTCTCAAAGAGTCAGAGGATTTAAAAACCGTTCCAATGTTAATGTTAAGTTCGTTCGTGCGAAATTCTAAGAGTTTAGTGGATGAACTTCGAGGATACCGCGTAGAAACATCGGACGTTCTGCTTAGTTTTGACGTGGTGAATCTTTATCCCAGCGTGCCGGTGAAGGAGACATTGATCATTGTTAAGAATAAATTAGAGAATGATCTTGGTTTAAGCGAAAGGACTAAGGTTCCGGTGGCAGGCATTTTGGAGCTGCTTAGTCTGTGTTTGTCTTCTGGTTATTTCCGGTTTGGGGATTTGTTTTACCTGCAAGTGGATGGTTTGGCCATGGGGAGTTCATTATCACCTCTGCTGGCGAATATTTTCATGAATGATTTGGAGACGCAGGTGTTGGGGAATGTTTCATGTAAACCTGCTATATGGAAGCGGTATGTAGATGATGTGTTTGCCATTATTCCAGAAAGCCAGTGTAAAGATATACCTGTTTTATTATCCGGACTCAACGATTTTCATGACAATATCAATTTTACCCTAGAACTGGAGAAGGATGGTTCGTTACCTTTTTTAGACATTTTATTTACGAAACTTGACGGTGTGTTGTGTACGGGGGTATACCGGAAGCCTACAAACACAGACCAGTATTTACATTTTAAATCTAACCATCCGTTTCATGTCAAGAAGGGTGTTGTTTCTTGTCTTATGTCCAGGGCGTTGAATTTGTGTAGTTCTAAGGATGTTTTTTTGGAGGAGATGCACAAGCTTCGACTGGCATTTGAATCGAATGGTTATCCCAAGAAAATGTTGGAGAATATTTTGAGTTCGGATAAATGGGATAAAAAGGTTGGAGAGGTAGTAATGCGTCAATCATTACCTCAGTGCATAAAAACTATTACTTTTGATTATATTCCAGGTTTTTCGGAAAAGATTAGGCGCATTCTTAACTCTTTTAACATTAGAACGGTTTTTAAATCCTCTGACTCTTTGAGAAGTATGTTGTGTTCTACTAAACCACGTGATGAAATTCAAAGCTCAAGAAATGCTATTTATTCGTTGCCTTGTCAGTGTGGAGATGTTTACATTGGCGAGACAGGTAGACCGTTATCTATTCGGATAGAGGAGCATAAAAAGAATGTAAAAAACCACAAAATTCGTACTTCATTAGTTGCTGAGCACGCTTGGACACAGTGTCATAATTTTCAATGGGATGCGGCCAGAAAAATGTACAATGAAGAGGATACTAAAAAACGTAGGTTTATTGAGGCGGCTTTCATCGCGTGTGGGAATAGTGTTATTAGCCAGAGCAGTTGCTTTTTTGATGAATCGTGGCGTTCCTTGTTGTCGTCATCGGTCAAATGCATCCAGCAGAATGCATAGGGGCATTGACTGGCTTGGTTTGTGGGTTGCTTGATAGAGGGCGTTTGTATTTAATTGTTGACTAAACCCACAGATAGTGCTAGTTGTGTCGTGCTGGGGATGTTGTTTTGACGGTTGAGTTGACTAGGGGCGTAAGAGTGAGCTCATCATTATTCAGTAGGCACCGGACGAAGCGAGTCGAAGCACTCGCGAAATATTGTGCAGTTTATTTTAATTATTTTAACGCAGTACTGGTGTAGTCCAAGAGTTGTTTCGAGTTTTTAATTATCATTACCCAGTACATTATCTTCGTAATTTTTTTTTTTATCCCTACTTTAACTTCAACAGTTCTTGCATCGCGAATAAACTTACGTGGAACATTAGGAATGGCGAAGGGCGGCATGAGGCCCATGGAGCCCGGGGGCGGTCCGTTGAGCCCCATGTCCTGGTGCAGTGGCGGGGGCTGCGAGGTGTCCAGCTGGGCCCCGGGGGCCGGCATGCTCTCGGGCAGGGGGATGAAGCCGGGGGCCGACTGGTCCATGTCCAGCGAAGACGACGTCGACAGGTGCATGGCGTGAGCCTCGGCTTGAGCGGCTGGAGACAAACGGAGAACATTCATTTACCCAGCTCATTTCTGAGATTGGAAACATCTTCTGGAAATGTTTTAACAAGCTACGAGCTGTTTCAATGAACCCAAGTTTTACGTCACTGTAATTAATTTTTACTTCAATCGCCAGTTCCAAGACTAACGACTGATTACCTACTTTGATAATTCTCATCATTTATCAGCAATAGGTACATTTTATCAATGATGGCCACACATTTTCTACATAAAGTAAAATGAGAGTTGCAACTGGCCTGAAGTTGACCATAATTGTGAGTATTTTCTTCAGCTTTTTATAATTTTCCATGTATACACTTTTCCAGTCAACTAATTTACAAAATTAAACCATAAAAACAAGCGAAACCGGTTCAGAACATGACAAAAGTTTGGAGTTGTCAGTTATTCGCTTGTGACAGTTGTATTAAAAATGGTCCAAAATAAAGTCCAAATAGTAGGTACTTGATAGTAAACTTCCTTGATAACTCGCTGTTGAGCGCCACAAATCCACATGTTTTGTGGGCCAATGAGTGCTCGTTACAGAACCTCCAGCTTACCTCTGAGATGCTCGGGAACCGTCTCCTCGTCGATCATGCCTCCTTCCTCCACGACGTCGAGATCGGCCGGCCGACTCAACTTGCTCCACGGGATGTACGAGCAGCCCACTTCCACCTGCAAGCCAGATCATCCTTACAACTCCACCTTACTCACCGAGTCACTAACAGACTTGTGATCACTACGTACATGTTTCAACTCAAGACAAATGTACAGAAAAAACACTTCAAATGCAATGGTCCCTAACAATGAATTTTAGATATATCATATGAATCTTGCAGTTTGATAAGCTATGGCCTAGTAGGATCAAGGTGGGAAAAAGGCAGTCGTTGCATTAGTAGGAACATTCTCAGCATTTTCCTCTCGACTGAGGGATACAACAAAAAAGCCTCGTCAGGAAAAGACGGCATGGGAATCAAGCCCAGGACATCCAGAGAGTTTATTCCACATGATTACTGCCATTAGGTAACACGAGAACTGAATATCTACCTCCCAGAAGTCCTTCCAGTCCTTGCCCTTGACTCCCTTGCCGGGCGCCCAGGCGATGGTCATGGCCTTGCCCTGCAGCTTGAAGTTCTTGAGCTTGACGAGGGCGCGGTTGGCGTCCTGCCGGCGGTTCATACAGATGAAGGCGCAGCCGCGCGGCGGGATCAGGTCGATGGAGACGATGTCGCCGTACTCGCCGAACGTGTCCGACAGCTCCTCCTGGTGGACCAGCTTGGAGAGGTGGCCGACCCACAGTGTCGTGCTGCACACTGCACAAAGGTGATTGTAATTTATGAATTTACTATGTAGGTAAATAAATAGTGAAGGACAGCAAGAGTTATTGACATTTTCAGTATACAGTAAACCCTCGTTATTACGAACTTCAATAATTCGAATTTAGGGGTAAATTCGAACTAGGTGCATGGTCCCAGTGGACAGGATAGGTTTTTACATGTTAAATCATTTTTATAAATCGAATTTTAGGTTAATTCGAAATTTGAACTGAATTTTGGTCCCAGCCCATGTTATTCCTTGCATACAGTTGTTTTAATTCGAACTTTGCAGAAGGATTGATAAAATAATCGCGAACAAACTACGAAAAAACAACACTCAAAACAAAACACAACCTTCAATGGCATCAAATGAGATAATCTGGCTTGCGAGGTTGGCCAAACTGCGTTTACAGGTTTGCCAACCCCACTTTTTTGCAATGGCGGGAATATTCCACAGGCGGGAATATTCAAACTTCATGAAAATGCACACAAATTTTTTTGCATTAATTATATATTTCGAACTTTTTTAATTCGAACTGGGATTTTTTGGGTCCCTTTGAATTTGAATTAACGAGGGTTTACTGTACTAGGTTATTGAAATAATTATCATCTATATTAGAGGTCGGATTCGGGTAATGTTTTGTACCCGGGTAATTACCCGGGTAATAAATAACTAAAAAAAAAAAAAAAAAAATTATTATTATTATTTTTTTTTTTGGAAAATGTTTTGAAATTTGTTGCATTGAGCCCGCCGCCCTATCCGTGTCCTTGGGGAGAGATACACAACGTCCATACAATGGAAGGTTGAACACAATGCATCCCCTCCATCAATAATCCATCCTCAACTCACCAGCATTCTCATGAAATTACTAACAATGAATTTACAAACCAATTTTTGTTTGGGATTGTTGAGATTTGGGAAATATGAATAAATATTAAATTCAGTTTATATAACTATAAACAATGCAGCTGGTGATTAAGTGGCAGCATTCGCAAATAATGCAAACAAACCTAATAACTAGAGCTCCGTACATTTCGCTACATCGCGATAACGCGATATCTTTATATCTTGTATTTTCTTGGAATATGAGCACGAATTACGTCATTCTAAACCCAATTCTGCAAGATTTGAATCGCGAAATAAAACGAAATATGCCATTATTGCGAAATAACACCGAAATCGACTATATTTTTGTAATACATCGCGAAATCCCACAAATGTTGTTCAGTTTTCAGAAATGTTTACAAAAAATGTTGAAACTCAACCTAAAACTTCCTATTTTACGCATAATTCATGGAAATATCCACATTCCGCGGAGAAAGCAAGCGCGCTTGTTGGTGACATTTCAAGGTTAAACCCTGCTCATACATTTGGTAACTGCGCAGGCGCTAGGAATCAGCTGTTCCCATCGCGCGAGCGAGGCAGCGATACGGCGGCGGGCGGCCATTTTAGTTGTAGTGCCACTGTATTATTAAATTATTATTATCATTATTGTGCACAAAACAATTTTACTTGTGTTTTTTACTTTGTACACAATGCCGAAACCAACAGTTACAGCCGCGTCTAGGGCTTCAGAGTTCAGGAGTGACGGGTTTTACGTGAGTGACGGAAAACTTTTGATGTGCCGGTTTTGCAACTGCAGACTAGAACTCAAGTGCAAGGACACACTGATGAAACACGTCGCATGTAAACGCCATTCAGAGTTCCTACTTAAATAAATACACTTTTATTTACTCTAAACTCTTGTTTGTGTTCTTATTTGTTACTTAGATTGCCTGTAATGTTTAGTGGTTAATGTTTAGCATTGAATCTAGGGATTGGTTATTATATAATTTTTGACAGAAATATTACTTTATTGATTTGCCACTAAATTCTATAAAACCGCTAAAAACGAAATTTGGGTTTTTAAAAACGAAATTGGTAAAATAATAAACCCATTTTCACGGGGCTCTACTAATAACTAAAAAAAAAAAAAAAAAAAAATTTTTTTTTTTTTTTATACCCGAGTACCCGCCATTGTACCCGGGTAATGGCGTACCCGGGTACCCGGTTTGTACCCGGGTACCCTAACTGACCTCTAATCTATATCAAAAATGATCTATTGTCCTAAAGGTAATGTAGCAAAAAACCCATAGGCAGATCACTTGCAAATTTCCTATTGGGTTTTGATTTCACTAAAGTGTGCATATATAAGCAACTGATGCACATCACGTTACCTGATCCGTGAAAATTGATTGCTTAAGCTTATACACACAGACATTAATGTTAATCAACATTACACACAGCTTCTGCTCCCCAGAGCAAAGTTCAATTTTTTACTTGCAGCTTAAAGAGTGGAAATGGTGCTCTATTCTCAATTCTCTGGTTTTAAACGGCTGCACTTACCACTCAAATGGTCCAGCTTGATGGGCGGCAACCCCTTCTTCCTCCTCTCCCTGTCCTTCTCGCGCTCCTTCTCCTTCTCCCGCTCCTTCTCTCTCTCCCTCTCCTTGGAGCGGGATCGCCTGCGCTTGGTCCTGGACGTCGACCTTGAGCGCGACTTGGAGCGTCGACCTCGACGGCGGTCGCGCGACCTTGACCTCGAGCGTCGGCGCTTGCTGTGGCGCGAGTTGGACGGACTGCGCGACCGACTGCGGTCCAAGTTGATCACCTCGATGGCGTTGTCGTCCGGTTGGCTCTCCACGAACTCCACCTGATTGCAGAGCGACATTAGACCTCGACTAGCAACGCCGGCATTACTGCAGCAGTCAGCGAGAAGAGAGAACAACAGAATCCATTTCTTGAGATTCATATGCATTTTACCAACTTTTAAGTTGCAAAAAGTCCACTTGGAGGCAAACCATTCAGGGTTCCCAGATTTACAAGTAGATTTTTACTATATAAAAGCTGTTAAAAAATGTATTTGACAACAGTAATGAAGCTCATTCATGTAGATTCAATTCCCTTTCTTGCAAGGGATAATATTGCTTACTATACTTTAGACACTTTCACAATGCTCACAATTAGCAGAAAAACTTTGTTCCAGTTACATTCTCATTTATATTAATGAATGAAAGCTATGTTGACTTTAGTCAACAGTTGTGAACCTTTTAAATGTATGATGCTCTTGGTATATTTTATGTCAAATGTAAGGTAATAAGCAGGTTATTTTAGGTATAAGCAGCCTAAAGTTTCATTCACAACAACGCACTTGTCAAGAAATATGAAGTAAGTAGATTCCTTTTAACACTGAAAACATTTGAAGTTCGTTGACACATGTTCTCAATGTTAGAAAGAAACAATGCTATTCCAGGGTTCCCAATGTTAATAAGTGTGAGACTTGAAGGACCAGTTTATCAATGATCTGTTCATCAGTTGTTAAGTTAAAAAGTTGATTAGGACTATAATGCCATGGCAAGAACCAATGGCATCTGGAATCATCACTTTAATGGTCTGTTAGTTAATCAATCATCTAAGAAGTATTTGAACAACAGTGCCTAAGAGGGCTGAAAGCCAACAGAATATAGTTTTGAAGGAGCCGAAACAATATATGATTAAATACTTTTACCCGCCACCTAGGTAGGTCACATTCCTATTTCATCAATTGTTTTTGCGTAAAATGAACACAGAAAAGTTGTATGTGTACAGTTGTGAATCAAGCCAGCGATGCCCAACTTTAAAAGTGAAAATATTTGAGATGTTGGGTTTATGACTTCTAGTGGAGTTTAGTGTGAAGTGAAAAATATCTGTACGAACCAGGGCTTGAACCCAGAACCTCAGAAAAGAGATTTGTTAATTTCTGTGACTTCCTAACTGTTGCTTTCTAGTGGGACGCCCGTTTCCTGATCGCGCTGCTGTGAATGAAATGTCACGCCCTCTGACCTCGGAATCTATCTGCTCCGGTTCGACCTTGAGTGGCGCGTGGTCGACGACGGCGACGGGCGCGTAGCCTGGCGGGGGCAGAGACATGTCCACCACACTCGGGTACGTGTACACCGGCTTGTGCTGGTCGAAGTGGGGGTCGTAGCGCTGCACAGGCGGCTTCTCCGGCAGCGGCTTCAGGTCGCACTCCGAGGCGAACGGGAGGTTCTGCGGGAACACAACGGAAATCAAGATCAAGTTGACTAGAACGAAGCACATTAGGATGGCGACAATTTAAGTGCACTCAAGTAAAATAAGGTTAAATGTAAAATCACGTCATGTTTGATATTCTGAAGTTAAGTTCGAGTCAAGGGTAAATTTGAGTACCAAATGTCCATTACAACAGCAATGTTCATAGGTAATTCATTATCATTCATTACCTACCTAGTATACCTTACCTAGTAGGTATTATGCATCTACCACGCCCTCATGACATAAATAAAATAATTCACCAGCATAAAATTTCACCATCATTACACACCATGTCTTTAGACTGTAGACTACTAAACTTTAATATATCTGCTGTAACATTTCTTTTAATACCTACCCAGGATGTTTATTTAAATGCTTTATGACTGACTGAGAGAGACAAGTCAAGCCCTGGGTCTCATCTCCTCTTTTATACTGTATTCGTAATGTCTAGTACATAGAAGAAAAGTCTGTCAATATCCATGAAATTAACAGACTTGTCTTCTGTGTACTAGAACATGTAAATTCTTTCCGAAGGTGGAGAATTATCAGTGGTAATCCCTGGGTGGGTGACTAGTATGAATAATTCCCTGGAATGTTTTACCAGAGTACTAGAGATTGCAGCTGTATTATCAAGAACTGTTATCCTTATCGACAGTATCCTCCAAAGAATATTACTTCCTTTTAGTTTCAAAAGAGTACGTACACAACAAATAAAACTTCACTTCACAGAACCTGAACTGAACACTGCGAGTGTGACAATCAGAGTGAACCTGCTCCCTTTTGAAACTAAGAAGCTAAACACCAAAGACAAACCTGAATGACCTTGACTGGTGGGAAATGTTGGAACTATTTGGCTTTGAACAAGGTGGCAGCAAAATTGAAAACATTGACTAGAAACCAATTGTCCAAAGTTCAGAACTGCTATTGAGGTGAATTATTCCTTTTCAAAATGACTGGTGTCACTATTATAAGTAATATTGTACAAAGGCAGACAAACTAAGTTTTGAGCTCGCCTGAAAAGAGTAATTCAAATTTATTTTTGCCCACAGGTAGGCTTATAAGGAGGTACAGATATACCTAAATCTAAATAAAATCAAACTAAATTAATTTATAAACATTACTTTGTATTGCACCAATACTTACATCATACGTATCGACATTGGTCTTGTCCTTGGTGATGGGAGGAAAGGAGTCGGTTGCAAGCAGCGGAGATGACGGAGAAAACAAGGAATGACAAAGATGGAAGATAAGACAGTGGACAGTTGACAATCAAACTAGAGAGAGAGAGTGGCTAAGGTTGTGGTTTGGCCATGTGTCGAGGATGCAGAGGGGGAGAGAATGGGTCGGATGATTCACAGAACAATTTCACTTAAGGCCGGACGGTTTTTCAATGAGCTGTTCAAAATCAACTGTCGAGTTTAGAGAAAATAATAAGAACAATATTCGTGCCCAAACAGGACACAAATATCACACCTTTTTTAAATTATGAGTCGAACTAAGGC
Organism: Leuctra nigra; assembly: GCA_934045905.1. Lineage (NCBI taxonomy): Eukaryota > Metazoa > Arthropoda > Insecta > Plecoptera > Leuctridae > Leuctra > Leuctra nigra. The sequence goes on from OW203766.1 coordinate 36,014,556, forward strand.
ACACATATTGCCCTTATTTTTAAGGCCGATTCAAGAAATAGCAACCATTTTTCACAATTTTAATCATTTGAATGGTTCAAAAGTTATGACAATACCGTATTAACTCGTGTATAAGACGCACTCGTGTATAAGACGCACCCTTGTTTTGAGAAGTCTATTTTAAGAAAACACTTAGCATGCGTGTATAAGACGCAGAAAATGATGAAAAACAGTGTGTGTTTGTAAACATGATATCCATCTAAATGTTGGTTTTCCAGCTAACTGAGCTATTTGAATGAAAATCACTGCCAACTTGTTGTAAACAAACAGTAATTTCCTGCTTTTGAGAAAGGGGGGAAGGGAGTCTCTTCCCAGCAGCTGTTGCTTGCTTTAAGAGGCATGCACCTGCCTTTCCTCTGCATTCCAAAACAAACCCAACTTCTCTCCTCCCCTTCCATTAAGATCGCCATTCAACAGTGTTTAGTCTATTTTATGCCTGTCAGAGCAATGTTTTTCAGATGTAAACATATATTTTGTCTCCTGATCTAAATGTAAGGGAAAACATTTTATTGCACACATGTAATATGTTAATAATGTTGTGTCTACACAGTGTGAGTAGGCCAGACAGAGTGAGAGGGAAAGGCAGAGATAGACAACATGTGGCAGTCTACCACAGCTCTGTTTACAAACATCCACCTTGGATTTACTGGGAAAAAAGCTTGGTATGCGTGTATAAGACGCAGGGCTGTTTTCAGAATCAAAATATTGACATATAATTGCGTCTTATACACGAGTTAATACGGTATTTTATGAACTATAATCAAAAGAATTAACCTCCGAGTGCAGGAAATCGTAGCATCGTGTTGAAAAACCGGCCCTTGGAGGATTTATTATCATTTTAAAATAAACCCTGGAGAAACAGATTGCAAGATCTCTGAGCAGGGCTTGCACTGACCGGCACGGCGAGCGCGAGGTGCTTGTCGAACTCCTCCTCCTGCTGCTTCATCTCCTGCAGCCTGCGGCTCTTCTCCTGCATGTCCGTGTGGCTCTGCTTCATCTGCTGCTGGAGGTTCTGCAGGTGGCGCAGCACCTCGGGGTTGGACAGGATGTTCTCCAGCCCCGTCGCCTGCTGCTTGGGCGACGGCAGCGCGGCCGCGTTGTCCTCGTCGTCGTCCGACCCGTAGTCGAAGTCAAGCAGCTTCTTGTCAAACTTCACCTGGAAACAACAGAGTCTCAGAAACCTTTTGCACTACAAATTATTTACATTAGGTACCTAGGTAGGATAGTGCTTTCACAATGCACCTTTTAAGATGAATGAGAATGACTATCATCGATCTAATCAGCACCCAACCCAGTTGCATTCAGTGATTATTCAGATAGTGAACATGTTGTTGCAATTAGACTTTAAATGTGAAGCGACTAAGTTGTGGAATTTTGATCTTCGAAATCTGTTAGGATTTTCACATTTTAAAATATTTTATCTGTTAAACATTATGAATGGTACTTTGCGTCATGAATCCCCTAGCATCTGCTCGATCTCTACAGCAGGAGGGGATAAACTTGCCAGTCATTATCTTAAAATCTTGAGAAATATTCCTTCCCCCAACTTTTCTGAGCTTTACACAGACTAAAGTTTTATGTTGAATGGTTTCAAAACATAAAATGACCACAATTTGCCTCTAGAGAGATTTCTTCAAAACAACAGTCCCGTTGTTCATCAAATGTGGTATCTTGGTCAACTTCTACCAAGTTAGGTACATTTAGAGCAAGATAATCACTCCGCTGCAAAGTGACACTGACCTGATCGGCCTCCTGCTGCGCAGCCGTGTCCTTCTGCTGCTGGATTAGCAACTGCTGCAGCTGTTGCAGCTGTTGAATGAGACTGGAGTCGCCGGGACTGGGTTGCATCTGCAGCTGTTTGGCCATGAGTCCACCGCTGCTCTGGCCCGACAGCTGCAGGATGGCGTTGTTGGCCGCATCCAGCTGCGCCTGAGCCGTCGACATCCACGGCGGCTGCGGCGTGTCGCCGGATGCCTTCGTGGGCGTGCGAGACGACGGAGGAGTCTGAAGAACGACATCGGGATTAGGTATTCTTCTTGGATTGGACTTAGGCAGTCGAAATGTCAACGTTTTAATTTTTTTAAATGAATGGATTCTTTCAGGCTAGCTGACAAGACAATAACATTTGAGATCCTAGAAGTTATGAGCAATATGGTTTTCCATAAGTTGCATATTTTGCTCATCAGCAACATTCTGAAATTTAAGCCCACTTATAACTTTCATATGAGATCAAAATTTTAAAGAAAGTGTTAAAAAATATCCCAATACATAGCAATTTTCACCACAAATTCTTAACCAAAACCACTGTTTTTTAATCATTGGCGTTGGACTTTTTACTACATCTTTAAGCTCCGTCCGAACAAAAAATTGAGGTACCTAGCTAATTAAAAATTTAGTAGTAACGGTCTTGACTTAGATTCTTGCACAAATAGTTTCCTATGAATGCATTTCAACTGTCCACTACAAGCTTGGCAAGCAGAAGCTCACCTTGACGCCCGGTGCCAGACTGAGCAGACCAGCGAGAGCGCCGTTGGTGTTGAGCGCAGCCGCCTGCTCCTTGTGTATCGGATGGTTCGGATCAGCGAGGTCAAACAGCGGCTGAACCACCTCCGACTGAAACACCGCATTCTTCTGCCACAGGTTCAACACGCGCACGATCTTGCTCTGGAACACAACACAACGCAATGAAACATGTTCTTTGCCCAACACAATAGGAGGCCTATTCCTCAGTGAGAAGTGAACTTACGATAAAAAATAGTGAGAAAATTGGTCTCAGCCAATAAAATTAAAGCCTGCTGGATTATTCCTATTGGTTGATAACTATTTTTTCACTGTTTTGTTTCTATCATCCTCATACAATGTAGCATGCATATTCATTTATTTTGAATAAATGAATTTATTTATTGTTATGAATAGGCTAAATCATTCATTTTTCATGATGTGTTTTGATTATAAATGGAGTCTTGCAATCCCCACCAACTAGGTACTTTAAGTTCAATAAGTTATTAGGTTTATTCAAGTTTACTTTGAACAAATCCTCAGCTCTCTGCAGATAGTCACTAGAACCCACATTTCATAGTTAGTTCTGAAATAATTCAGGTCCCTATAGGGTAAGACGGGGGAATTGGGTGGTATGTTTTTTCTAACATTTATTCCCAGGGAAATAATTAAACTACAGTAACCAGATTATTAGGGCTTATGGAATGTACATTTATCATGTATTGAAGACATCTCTTTTGATTAAATAAAAATAGACTTAAAAATGAAAAAATAAAAAAAATTAGGTAAATGGAAAAAGAAATTGGGTGGATAAATGAAACAGAGCCAAAACACAGTGTGTGTTAATGTTATAGTCTGGGGGTAATTGGGTGGTAATGTGAAAATGAGCAACTTTGCTTCTTACAGTTTAAAATTTCGTTCATAAATGCAGGAGTTACTGACAGTGCAACGAAAGAAGTCAAAGCGTTAATAAACTTTACATTGCATTTGCTTATTGCTTGTATATATTTGGATTGGTAACTGAGGCATAAATCGACGTTAAATATGATCCTTAGTACATGTTCATATATCCTGAGAAGTTTCATGGAAGTAGAATATTTGTTATTATACTAAAATAAGTGAACAAAACTTTACGGTAACACAGTAAATTGAGCATTGATTCCAATGTAATACTTAGATATTTCTTTGCATTATTTATTTATTTATTTTATTATTTATTCATTTACATCTTACAGATTGTCACAGACAGGTGGTAAGGAACTAATAATACTACTACTAAACACTAAATACTATACAACTAAATAATAACATCATCATCCATCTCTTCTCGTTCTTGTCTTGCTCCTCGGTTCGTTAATTCATATCTTACATTTCTTACATCCATTTTCATCCAATCTTCTGTCACTTTACCCAATTCATTCCAATCCCTTATTGTTCTATTTAAAAATGAAAATCTTCCGATGTCTTTCCGTGCTCGTGGTTCAATTAATGCATTCTTGATTCTTCCTCTACAATTTCCTCCCTTCATCTTACCATCCAATTCTTTCCACCCTGGTTCCCCTTTTCTAACTCTTAGCAAATTACACAGGCGTGTAATCCTTCTTCTACTTTCCAGACTCTCCCATCCCAGCTCCTTCATCATCTCAGTTGGACTTTCCCACACCTTCTCCAGTTCATTCCTTGCATTTCTCTCCAGCCTCCACTTTTTCACTCGTCCTGTCACCCTCCTGGCTGCAATTTTTTGTACCTTTTCAAGTGCTTCAACTTCATTTTTCCTGTATGGGTCCCATACCGCTGCACCATATTCTAATAATGGACGAAGAATGGTCTTGTATGCTTGATTTTTTGTTGCCACACTTGATCCCGAAAGGTTTCTAAATACAAAATTTATGTTCTTGGTTGCTTTTTCAATGACCCGCCCAACTTGATTTTTCCACTCAAACTTCTCGTCTAACCAGACTCCCAAGTATTTGTATCCGCTTCTTGTTTGTAATTCTTGGCCATCAATGTTGTAATTGGCTGAACACCTGACTCTTTTTCTAGAGAATTTCACGACTTCACATTTATTTATATTTAAAAACATTTTGTTGACTTCCATCCAATCAACAATCGATTGAAGATCCTGTTGCAGTGTGTCCACATCCCTTACATCAAAGATTCTTCTGTACAGGACACAATCATCCGCAAACAACCGAATTGACGATATGATGTTACTTATTAAATCGTTGATGTACATGATGAAGAGAAGATTACAAAAGAAATTACAAAAGAAATATGTACAAAATTTGATTACAAAAGAAATGTCACTCATGTCAAGAGATACATGTCTCCTGATGACTACAAACAGAGTCAACATTCTAAACAATCATCAGCATCGACTGTACCAACAGTTCGGCGATCCGCCAGGATCAGAGGTCATCAGACTGTAGATAAATAGATATTTAATTATTGTTGTATTGTATAGTATGTTCTTTTTTATAAGAGGGAATGATGTAGTGTTTGTGCAGCTAGATATATGAACCTTGCTATAAACATAGATGGCTGTGTGGAATATGTTTATAATTATTGAGTACAATAAAGGACTGAGATGAATGAAGTCATGAATTTTACAATTGGGTTAGAGGAACCCAAAGCCAGGGGATCAAATCTAATCTATTAGTGATGCCATGGGGTAGTAATTTTTGTACCCGGGTACCCGCCAGCAGTACCCGGGCGGGTACCCGCCATCTTTAAATTTTTTTTTTTTTTTTTTTTTTTTTTTTTTTTTTTTTTTTTTTTTTTTTTTTTTTTTTTTTTAAGATGATGGAAGAATAAACAGTATACCTTTTGAGTTTTTAGGTATTGTTGCGCAATGGAAATAGCACAATTGAAAATAGGACTGCAGCAAATGGTGCCGCACTGTCTGAGTGGGGACCAGAGTGGTGTTGGAGGGGTAAATTAGCGTGATGATTCCCGTTGGAGAGAGGAATGGCTTGATTGTATACTCCCCTGCTCAATTGGCGCAACAAAAAACAAAATTTAATCAAAAAAAAAAAATTTTTTTTTTTTTTTTTTTTTTACTACTCGCGGGTTGTGAGTGTAACCCGGGTCTCCCATTACCCGGTTCTGACCCGGGTACCCGGGTACCCGATGGCATCACTAAAATCTATACAGTTTAGCTTGCATGTAGGAACGCCACAGCTTATTGACGTTAAATAAATCCCGTTTATTTAATCGAAAGAACCATCCACTGCCGCAGCCGGCCTGGCGGCAGTACAATAGTAGGGTTAAATAGGACTTTCAATGTGTTTTGATGGTTTTGTGGCGCCAAAACTTTGCCAGTATATGTGGGGGTAAAGCTGAAGTGTGTTTGCAGAGCATTCTTGGGTAATACATGGACAACTATTTTTATATGGAGGGAACATTCAAACTAATCTGAACCACCCATTTACCCACATGGGGGTAATTGGGTGGTAGGTTTTTATATATTTTTTCATAAATATACCTCTATGGCAATTATATTTTAAACATCATTTTTGACATCACTGATAGCTTTAGCATCTACTTTGATGGCATTTGCACTGAAAATAACTCATGTTGCTCCACACAGCTGGGGGTTTTGGCACTGTTACCATAGTGAAATTTCAGTTTGACACAACTTTATTTGGAGCAGATTTTTAAAATAATTGTTTTTATAATTAATACAAATCTTACCCTATAACTGAAATATACAATATAAGGTAAAAACCACCAATTAAATTTACAGAAGAAATTCCAGTTAGTTCAAAGGCCACTTTTTTCATAATAGCCAAATAAGCAAAGTTGCACCCAATTACCCTCTACACCCAATTCCCCCGTCTTACCCTACAATGTAGGTACGTATGGTCGGTGACAGGCCAAGAAGAACCCGCTCTAGCATGGGCCGCCCTAAACTGGGTTCATCTTTGCCTGTCCCTGACCATAGCAGGTACCTAGGTAGGCTACCTACTTATCTCTGGAAAAAATCTTTAAAGATAGAACCAAATTAAATTGCACACTCTAGTGTCTTAACTTCATGAAAGCTCACACAATACATGTTGTAATAAAATCCATTTACTGAAAGAATGATCGACCTTGAAACATAAAGTCATTTATTAATTTTATTAGATTGCCATCCAGCAATCTAGGAATTATTAAACAATTAGGTAGGTACCTATCAATAATTAACATTGTAAATACCAAAACAGATATTTTACAGCCATTAAAATCATAATGTAGGAGGAAAATGACTGTTGCTTAGCCAGGAATTTCAATGCTGTCATTCATACAGTGAATGGATTTTACCTACCCATGTATTGTTATGATTGAAATAAAACTGTTCTGAACTGTGAAGGATAGATAGATAATAAATTGTTTTCTATAAAGATTCTGCTTTAATTTTAATAATAAATAATAATCTTCCTCCCGGTTCCAAGAGTTGGGTCGGGGGGTGGCGAGGCCACCATTTACTAGGGCCCGGACTCCTAAGCTAGCTGGCCAGGCTTGGCTCTTCCTCTTCGTTCTTCTTCTCTACCAGTTTTTTCCACTTCTTCCTGTCTTCCCACCACCTTCCTTCTTCCACTTCTTCCCACTTCTCCAGTCTCTCTTGTACATCTTCTGCTACCAGCTCTCTCCACTTTTCCCTCGGTCTTCCCACTCTCCTTTTATCACTTCTCGCAGCTTCGAACTCCCGACGCGGTATTCTCTCCCTCTGCATTCTCTTCATGTGGCCAAACCACCGTAGCCGCTCTCTCCCCATTTTAAATGCCAACCTCTCTACCTTCAAGTCTCCTCTAATCTTTTCACTCCTGATCTTGTCCATCTTAGTTACTCCTTGTATGCTTCGTAAAAACTTAATTTTAAATTGAGTCAAATTCATTTTGTGAGCTCTTCAATAGTTAGGACTTAGGAAGGGCTTTTGTCAAACAAAGAATGTGAGTTTCTGCAGAAAGAAGATGAAATAAAAGGCTTCAACCTATCTAGGTAGTCGGTACCTTTGGTAGCAGGGTTGGGTAAGTATATGTATAAAACTTAATTATACGTGACATGTATAAAACGTACGTATAATACGTAAAAAAACGTATAAAACGTATAAAACCTAGAAAAACTAAACTTATCGCGAACTAATGTAACTAATAAACTAATGTTTGAATTTGGTGGTTCATATGTTTTTTCAAATGTTGGCACTAGTACTAAAGCAACCCATACCACCGTGCATTAGGTTATTTGAGCGAGCGAATCGAGCGTCTCCTTTTTTGCTCTTTTGCCAGGGACCTCCGCTTTTTTTGTTCCGTACCGTTTTGCGTTCTCCCCAATCGAGCTGAAATTTTGCGCACAATATGTTCGGACCATCTCTGGGCGTTACCTACATACCTACTCTAAGTCTGATTATTTTAAAAATTTTAAAAAAATATCTTCCCATTGGTTGGTCCGATCAATTTGAAATTTTGCTAATTCATTGCGTCCTACATTGACTAAAATCTGTCAAAGTTTCAGCTAAAAGCTTAAATTGGTAAATAATATCTTCCGTTTGGCAAAATCAAAATGTTTCGATAAAAGTTCAAATTTTGCATGGTAATCAAGACCTACAATATCTAACAGTTTGCACGTCATTTTAAGCCCAATCAGTCAAGTAGGTAATTACAGAATTATAGACATTTCATGAGTTTGAAATCGCTTAGAGTTTATCGAAAATTATCTTTTCAGTCTTTTCAGCATTTTCTCCACCAAAATGGCAAAGCAGTTTAAATAAAACTGCAATGATATTATCAAAGTTCCAGTTCTTAGTTTGGAGATTATTTAATGAAACTTCATTGGACTTTCACAAACTATTTTATTATTTATAAATGCAATATTTCGTCTACTTTCAGCAAACTTCATCAGGCATTTGACATAACAACAGATGGATGGTTGTAGGACTACTTTACCATTTGGGTAGAAGGTAACTTTGTGAAAATTGGTGACAGGCAAACAGACTTGTTATCTTTTGTTGTTAGTTATCTTTTATCTTTTTGAGATAACTGTGTTCGGTAAGAGATGTTGCACGTTTCGGTGCTCGCTCATCAACTCGTTACACTGAGTGTTTTCCTAATGTGACAGCCTTCTTTGTGTACAAGTGCATTCTTACCTTCATTGTGTAGGTACCTTTATATTGTGGAATTTCAAGGGCTAACTGAGTGAGCTTGCTGGTTTTAATAAATTTGTAAACAAATTTAAATCATAACATGTATAAAACGTCGACATATTATACCTACGTATTATACAGTATTATACAAACGTAATATACGTGTTTTATACGGGACGTATTATACCTACCCAACCCTGGGTAGAAGTTTCTTGAAAACCAATTAGAATGCAGGTAGGTATCTAGTTAATAATTTCTGATAAAATTGTGAATTGCTAATAAACTCACTCTGTCTTCAGGAGGACATCTGAAGAGATTGAGAAACGTATTCTGCATGTTCTTAGCGAACCGTGGAGCGAACACGTCTTTGTCAATGCCGAACTGGTGTCGAGACTGTCTTACGATAGAATCAATGACATACAGGCCAGGCACCTTGTATTCTGGTTTGCACTGTAAGGAAATACAAATTAAAATCAGCCGATTACCTAGTTCAAATTGCGACCGATTAGGTAGGTAGGTAGGTAGTACCATAATGAAAGAGTTAGAAACAGAAAAGTTACATTTTTCGAAGATCAAAAGAAATGTTTACCTTTTGAATGAATTTTTCGACACTCTGCACGACATGTTTATAAAATTTAATTGCTTTGATGGCGCCTCTAGTAATTGCAGTCATCTTTGCCTTAGAGATAGGGGGCTTTACCTCATAGAGGGCGGAGAGCTGTAAACAAAGATTGATGTGAAAGAACATTAAATACATCGCCTCTGCTCTTAATATGCATAACATAATTATGGATGAATGGTTATCAGCATTGACTCGAGTGTATGAATGTGTTTATTTTGTATGAGCATTAAGTTAGGCGGGTCATTTTCCTCAACTCATGTTAGGTAGGTACAATGCACAGTGAGGTAGGTAGCTCGACCTCACAGCGAACTAAACTCACCTCCGCGTTAAAAGATTTGACTGAATCCATCTTAATGAAGTATAAACATGTACTATAATGTTATACAATAACTAATATTAACGAACAATTCCTAAATATATCAATATTGCTCGCTTTATTGGTCACATTAAAACCGAAAACTTCGACCTCCATGCCAGAAAATGGCGACTTTCCCATGAAGCCGCATCGTTTCCGTTTTTTCAAGAGGTATGCACAAGGCGGTGGATTATGAATCTACAAACCTTGGCATGTTTCTATTGGTTGATTTGGTTCCATATCCCTTATTTGCAGTGACGTCATTAAATAAGGAACGACGAATTTATTATGAACCACTGGGATTTTGGTTGATTGTGATTGGAAAAATAAAATTTGCATTTTACATAAAGAAGCAAAATAAGTCATGGACTATGTACTTGCACATAATATAAAAGATAAATAACCGTGTCAAAATGAAGGCAAAACACAGTACGTAATCGTAACTTAATTGTCTCCTACTTGACAGTGTGTAAATGTATAGCAGTCGAGATGCATTTTGACAAGTGACAGCTTTATACAGACACCTGCTGTCAACAATGCACAGTAGAACCTGTAGATAGGGGATTTATACGTAGCTTTTGCTTTTTAATTGCAGGATGTCATCTGTATAGTCAATGTTTTCGTAACATGAAGACATTAAAACATTAATTAAGTACGAACTATCAAGAATGGCTCTTATCCCAACTCGACTCTGCTTCATAAGCATTAAACGCAACTTTCTACTCTGCGCTCTTTTGTCTGTGTGTTGTGCTTCTTTATTTATAAGTGTCCTCCTCTATAAATGGACAGAACTCAATGCATTAGACTGCTTACATAAATTTGGCCCTGGTCTTTACAGTACAGTAGCCTCTAAGCCTGCAGTCGACCCGATTGAAGACTTAAAAAATCTTCGACCACAACCTTTAGTTTCCGACGAAATAATATCCAAGCATTACATGAGTAAAACAGAATTGAGGCATAAAGCATTGCAAGAGAAAGTTGATAGACTTTCAAAAATTGTTAAGAATACCGATTCAGTACAGTTAACTGAACATTCACATTCTAATTTTTCTTCTTCGCCAAACTACAATATTCATATATTTTATTATTCCTGGTATGGAAATTTGGAATTTGAAAAGCGTTGGAGACATTGGAACCATGAATACCTGGCGAATTGGAAACAGGAAGACAAGAAGGTGTATCCAACGGGAACTCATCAGCCGCCGCTTGACATCGGGTCCAACTTCTATCCGGCTCTTGGGTGTTACAGCTCTCAAGATCCAGCCATAATTAATGCACATATGAAGCAACTGAAGGAGGCTAAAGTTGGTGCGTAAACCAATAGACTAATGGAGATGTCTTCAAACTTAAAATTACCGAAATGTAAATACTAATTGACTCAATTAATCAAACGGAGTGGCTATTTTCACCGTGTGGTGAGAATAGCGTCAAGTGCTATTATCACCGTGTGGTGGAAATAGCGTCAGGTGCTATTATCACCGTGTGGTTAAATATCCAACTGCTATTTTCAAAGTATTTACCATCTAGAATCTTATGGCATTATTATAATCAGATCTAATATTACACACGCAATAATTGTCACGGGCCATCAGGTCGTCCATCTTGATTTGTTAACTTGTCAAGTCAAGCGGTTGGATCCCATCCCTCCCTCTTGATTGGACAGACACAATATGGCGCTTGTCACATGTTTATTGAAGTAGATTTGAAGTCTTAAAAAAGGTTTTTCATGATTATTGAAAAATAAAGTCAAACTAAAAAACATATAAAAAAAATGTTGAAAAGTGTGACAATAGCTATAAAAAGAATGACATTATCTCTAAAAAGAAAGTTACCATAAACAGTGAGATTTGTTACGTATGTATGAGGAAACAGCCCTTGAAGTCACAAATGCAAGGCAAACTAATAGATTGGGTAGATTGTGATGCCAATTGTGATCGATGGTTTCACAGTGTTTGCTTAACTGGTGACTTGTCAAACTATGTGTGTACCTACTTTTTGTCATTCAAATGCCTGAGATTCAAACAATCTTCGATAGATTTACATTTTATTACAAAAATATTTAGGACAATCTATCAAATGAGATATAAGTCTGTGATTTAACTGATGTATTTGTATTGTATTTTGTATTTAGTGTGTTTATAACAATCTGTGATACAGTGCTTACATTTTGCGTGTGTAATTTTTGATCTGATTATATAAATAATGCCATAAGATTCTAGATGGTAAATACTTTGAAAATAGCAGTTGGATATTTTAACCACACGGTGATAATAGCACCTGACGCTATTTCCACCACACGGTGATAATAGCACTTGACGCTATTCTCACCACACGGTGAAAATAGTCGCGTTCTTAATCAAAACTCAGCTTTTTTCCAAATCGGATACTTGCTCTTATATTTGAGATATTTGTACAAAATGCAATCAATTGAACCACTGATTCTCGAATATGACTGCCAGGTAGGTAGGTACAATGAGAATTTAATTTCAGAATTTTATACGTTTTATGTAATTGAGTAGGTAGGTACCTACTTTTTTTTTGTATTATTATTAAGTCTATATTCTCAACAGAGCCAGGCTCCACTAGTGAGAATGTAATATAGAGAAGGGAGGAGAGGAAACCCGGTACCGGCATGTAGCCTACTCCTGACGAAAGATACCAAGGGGACCAACGGCTTAACGTCCCTTCCGAAGGACGGTGTAACATTCACAGCACGAGCCTCCACAACCCGCGCCGTCGAGAGACTGATAACAGGTGGAGGGAGGTCGTCACACTGACCCCCAAACACCCCAGTCTCTCTGACCCAACGGCAGCAACCTGGCAAGGCAGAGTTGAATGGTCACCCATCCAATCGCTGACCGCGCTCAATGTTGCTTAACCTCGGTGATCTGACGAGAACCGAGGTATCCATTACACCAGCCGTTGGGCGTAAAACTTGTTTAAAAACATGATGTATACAAGTACAACACACACAAACAAGTTAATCTGTTGTTGTTCTGAGTCATTTTTATGTAGGGATGGAGAAAATATCGATATCAAAAAAATATCGAAATATCGATACCTGAATATATTGAATATCGATATATTGAAATATCAATATATCGATATATTGAAATATTGAAATATCAATATATTGAAATATCGAAATATTGAAATATTGAAATATCGATATATTGAAATATCGAAATATTGAAATATCGATATATTGAAGCCTTACCGCATGATACAATTATGTTCTTAATTGAAGTTTATACCTACTATGGCAAAATAATTCATATTTGCAGTGCAGCGTTTACAAGATTTATGGACAATTTCGCAGATTATTCACATTTTCTTTCTTATCTGGCCGGTGACCCTATATTTTGGAACGGCTGTGTTATTTCTTTTTACATTTTCTTTTGAAATTCTTAGCAGTTTTAGGAGCAATTTAATACATTCATACGATATATCAATATTTCCATACCTATACATCTAAATATTATTTCCATATCAATATTTCGATATTTCAATATATCGATATATCGATAATTCGATATTTCGATATTTCAATATATCGATATTTCAATATATCGATATATAAATGATATCAATAGTCGATATCAAAATCCAAGTTCGCTCCATCCCTATTTTCATGTCCTGATCTCAGCTCGTTCAGTTGGCTGCCCGGTTACTGACATGTATTGTTGCAGGCGTGTTGGTAGTGTCATGGTATCCGCCAGGCATGGCCGACGCCGAGGGGGAATCTTACGAGGCGATGTTCACGCAGCTCCTGGACGCAGCTCTTCGTCACGATCTGAAAATAGCTCCTCACATCGAGCCTTACTCCAACCGCAACCCGATCAACTTCGCCGAACACCTCCGCTTCTTCATGACGGAATACGGATCGCATCCTGCGCTGTATCGCATGGAACGCAGGGGCAAGATCCTGCCCGTCTTCTACGTCTACGACTCATACTTGACACCCGCAGTAGCGTGGAAAGAACTCCTCAGTGATAAGGGGAACTTGAGTGTTAGAGGGACGCAAACTGACGGGATATTCCTGGGATTACTCGTGGACATGCAACACAGATACGACATTAAGAAAGCACATTTTGATGGTAATTTTAAAATAAAATGATTCCTAAGATAGACGGATAGATGTGCTTGCACATCCATAAAATTTATAATCAAAACCGATGACAAGTTTGGAAAAGAAATTTGGTTTCGAATTTTTTGAACACAATCCAATATACCTATAGGCATCCTGCATGAGAAAAGGTTGCCATAGTAACCTATACAAAAGTATAGGGAAAAACAAATCTGACAGCGGCAATCCAAATCTCATATTTTGAGTGATTACTTGTGAAAGAAAGATATTTAAGTAAGTACAAGCTAATAATAATACGCAATATTTATCTTTACACATGTTCAAGTTAAATATTCATCTGATAAATATGATTTATTGCTATTATTTAGAGCTTTGACACATTTCCCCTACCATAGCAGCCTCCATTTTTCTACCACTGTGACGTCACGAGCAGGATACCTATTGACATACCTAAATTTAATTATTCATATGATGTTTAGAAATGTAGTAAAAAAATAAATACTACTGTTTTATTTGTCCTAAAAGTCATTTCAATCACGGACTTCTGGTCAGGACTGCAGATTCTGGTTTAGATTTGGATTCGAATGAAAATTCCTAGATTTGCACAGCACTACAAATAAGCCTGTTGTGCTTTTAATTTTCTTGAAAGTAAAAATAGGTACTAATAATAATTTAATCTGCCTTACAGGATTTTATACGTACTTTGCGACCAATGGCTTTACCTATGGCTCATCTTGGAAAAACTGGAAAAACCTGAGCAAGTTTGCCCGCCAGAATGCACTGCTGTTCGTTCCATCAGTCGGTCCGGGCTACATCGACACGCAAGTTCGACCTTGGAATGTAGCGAACACTCGGCACCGTCGTCACGGCAAGTATTACGAAGTGGGTTGGCGAAGCGCAATCTCTGCGCAAGCACAAGTCGTCACGATCACGTCGTACAACGAGTGGCACGAAGGAACGCAGATCGAGCCGGCAATTCCGAAGACGAGTACCAGCTTTACCTATCTCGATTACGAACCCGAGGGGCCATACTTTTACATGAATCTGACTAAATGGTGGGTCAGTGAGTTCTCTAGGAAACAAGTGGAAGTCTAGTCAAAAGTCCTCTTCCTCGCACCTCTTTCAGGATTCCCACACTTGGAAAGTTACAGAATTAAATGGGTATCAAAGACAGGGAACAGGGTGCCTATTCTTGAGTTTTTTGAAAATGTTCGCCATGCGGAAATGAGCCACTGCACAATGGATTCAACAATTTTTGAAAAGACTAATGTCGTTTTCGGCTGGCCGCACTGGGGTTGCACTGAGTTCTTGATCGTGACGTCATGTCTTAACCTGGTTTTGCCCTAGTGCTGCCTAGTGCTGCCCCCAGTGCGGTCTCAGCCGAATACGAATGGTATGTTTTGATTTTGTGTTTTGACACTGACAGCTATTTTCAAATGGCAACCGAAGAAATTGAGCTCCCGAGTGTTTTGAAGGAAAACCTCCAGTAACAACATCAATTTTGTTTTTCGTGCTGCCATTTTGTCGGAGTGCGGCGGAGTGGAGGGGGCAACTCTACCTAATATTTCCGAGCAAGAAATAGTGCACTGAGTGCGCACCCAGTGTGCACCACTTCCCAGTCGAATACGAAAACATTGCCCCAGAGCAACTCGCACTGCCAGTCGAACACGCCACTTGCACTCAGTGCAGCTCAGTGCAACCCCAGTGCGGCCAGCCGAAAACGACATAAATATTTTACTTATTTTCGCATAGTCGAACATTTTCGCATGCGGTTTCAACTCGAGAATAGGCACCCTGGTCCAAAAGATTTTTGAAATATTGTATGAGTCAGGGAAAATGCCAAAATGATTTGCTAGGCATCTTTTAAGATATGTAACAATAAAATGAAAAACTTATTTGACCTGACTTTGGCATAAGCCCTCCTCGGGAGCATTATTCTAAATTTCCTTGTCATGTCATTTGATATGGTCCTCGGACTCACTGTATTTGTGATGCTGTGTCGCGTTTCACTTTGACAAGGAATTTAGAATCACCCTCCAGATAATCCTCTAAACTGGGAACATTTGGGAACATGTTTGTAAAATTAAAATAGCCAAAACGTTCTATGAAAACATGTGTATTTAATATGATGATCGACATATTATTATGAAAATATTATATTACACAAGAAAGCGTATTCAAAATGTTAAGAAGATCTGTGAGTAACACTACACACAGCAGTCCGTAGCAAAACTCCTCGCTAAATAAACAATAACAAATTCATTTCTAATCAGCACGATCTCTCCAAAATATTCAAAAAAACGAAAAACAAATGGCTGACAAACATTGAAGTGATTGATTTTGATAACAATCCACTCCACGGACAAAGCAATGTGCCACCAAACAAACGTTCACACAATACATTCTGCATTAACTGCCGAGAAATGGTTTTTTGTATAGTTGCTCCGTTTCAATAATATCCGAACATAAAACTAAAATCTTCTCTTTTAAAATAAATACGAAGGTTTATATACATTAGGAATATAAATACAAAATATTAAAGCATCACGGCATCGCAGGGATGTGAAATTAAAATGGAACAAACAAAATCGTTCACTGAAAAATGGACTAAACGAAAACTCGACACTAATCTGTTTTACTTAACGATCAAGAAGCCGTGTACGTTGACGACAAACTTCTCGAAGTTGTCTCGGAACTTGAGTCTGGCGCTCCTGTCGGACGCTACTAGAGTCATGTTTGATGTCAGATCGTTGAAAGCCTTCATGAGTCGTTGCGCGATCGCCTGATCTTGTTGCGACTCCAACAAGCTGCGGACTAGTTGCTGGTAGATGTCCTGAAACACATCGGACATGTTTCAAGGTCATTCACAAAGCTAATTGCGTTACTTACTGTCCCTACGTAAGGTGAACATATGGGTCTTAAGGAAACTACATTTATGAATACGTGCATAGATTAATCATTGTTAAGAGCAACTCGGAATGTAATAGTACTTCTAGTTAAACTAGCTTTGTGGGTTTCTTTAATAATTGTAGGCGATTCATAAATTACAAGAGAGGCTGTACATTTCGTATATAAAGGTATATATAAAGGTACATTCCATTTTTTGGGTTATGTATGAATATTTTTAAATTAAAAACAAAAAAGCTTTAAATTACTAGCTTCATCAGCTAACAAATTGGGATGGCGTTATTTTTAATGGTGAAGTTTTGTTTAAACCTTTTTTTAAAGGAAAATGTAAGCACCTCGTGCAAATAAAAAATTTGTCTGGTCAATTCGTAAATACTATTTATTTACGAAAAACAACCTTTGATCAGACTAGCTACATTAACACAATTGTGCAATAATTACTACCTAGTTTTAGTAAATGTATGTCATTGATATATTTATTTTTGTTCCACAGTTGTAGTCGCTAAATATTTAAAGACATTCTATGCATTCGTTTCAAAATTATTTGCTGTATTATAACCTCATTTACCTAGATGGAGATCACAGGCCTGGGCAACTTGGTTGAATGGTCTGACTAGATTTAAATGAGAATGACACTGCCAAATGAAATACGATTTTTGGGAGACACAATTTACTGATGTAAATGAAATAAATGAAAAATGCCTGTTACCGGAGTTATACCTACCTGCATCATATTCAGTATGTTTTGTAGGTTGTAAAATGTCCTTAATTTTAATAAATTACTGTACTGTGTATGGCAAAGAAGCTTAATATATTTTTTAATTGTGGTATTTTAATTTATTCATAGATAGATCGATGCAGCTGTTGTTTTCCCAGGACTGGTGTTGATAGTAAGCATTTAAATTATTAATAGTTAGGTAATGTATTAAGTTAACTAGAGACATTTTGTGGTAGATTAGGTACCTACGTAGTTCTAAAATGTACAAAACAAAACCGAGCAAATCATTAAAACTGGAGAGTGAATGAAGTACCTAAAATGCTGATCATGTGTAGGGCTCCCATCCGTACCGTTTTTGACGGGACAGTCCCTTCTTTTGAGGTAGTGTCCCGATGTCCCCACAACATTTTAAAAACCCTGTATTTGTCCCCCTTTTCTAACAAGTCAAAAATCTCGCTCATTTTCATTCAAATGCACTCTGCATCGATAATAAATATGATAATAAATATAATCTAAATCATGATTGTCATTGACTTCTTTTGGTTTATCCCTCATCTTTTATACAAAACAAACGTAACCTCTTTGGAGACATTCAAAATAGGTAGGTAATAGGTACATGATAATAATTAGTAGTACCTACCTATTCAAGGAAACAAAACTACGCACGTTCAATAAAAAAAAACACAATTTATTTCCTGTCAAAAGTGCGTAGAATTGCCATAAATCATGTTATGAATTTCAAATTTTTCCCGGGGCTATGCGCCCCGGACCCGCATTTAGCTGGGGGGCCACCCCCCCAGACCCCCCATTGTTGTCGCACGGGATTTTATATTTGGAATTTTTTGTCCCGCTTTTTCACATTAAGAATATGGGAGCCCTAATCATGTGTCTTAGCACATTCACAATTAATCCTTCATAACTCTGAGAACAGGGTAATATTCTCTCAGTCTCCAAGAAAACATGTTCTTTCTATGTCTACTTTCTCGCCTCAAAATGATATTATGTAACTACGTATGGTGTATTCGCTGGCATTTAAACGGCTTCTCGACTAGTAAGAAACCAGAACTAATGTGAATACACCTTACACTGCCCGGCAAGTTATGTATTGCATAGCGATGTTCTATCCACTTGCCTGGTAGCAGCAGATGAGGACAAAGAGGGCGACACTGGTCGTAGGAAGAAGATCAAAGTTGATCTGATGCGATAGGATCAGGTCCATCAGCACCTGAAACAATTGAATAATGCATGATGTGATCTCATTACATTCCTTGAAATAAATTAAAATATTCAAATTTACCATGATTTTCTTTTTTAAACCTACCATCGTCGTTACAATTAGGGGTCAATTTAACTGTCCCAACCTTTCAGTATTTTCTGTATGAAATTGGAAAACAATGAAAGAAAGTCGTTCAACACAATTTTATCCACTTTATCGATTAAATAGTTCAAAAGTGCACATCGTGTGAGCTGTTGTATAAATTAAGTAATATCTTCTCATTTAATTTTTGGATTGATCTGTGCCAATTATCTACAACATTTCAAGTTCAATTACGAGCCCTTCATCATTCTGCCTATTAATAGTAATTGTTGGTGATTGCTATGCAGTAGTTAACAACGTTACATCAGTAGATATTGTCAAGATGCGAAATATAAGACACAATTAAATGAAGTTTCACTGTTTGGTCCTGTGGCTCAGCTTACCTTGAAAATCAGCTAGAGCAGTCGGCTCACTTGGAGAATAAGTTAGAAAACTTTGACAGCCAGCTTACCTCGAGTATTAATTTGGAAGCCTTGACAAAGTGCTTCCATTGGACACTCAACATACCTTGAGGAAGGGCTTGAAAGCCTCGTAAGTGGGCTGGCCGCTGCTGGACACTCTGCTTACCTTGAGGAAGGGCTTGAAAGCCTCGTAAGTGGTCCGGCCGCTGTTGGACACTCAGCTTACCTTGAGGAAGGGCTTGAAAGCCTCGTAAGTGGTCTGGCCGCTGCTGGACACTCAGCTTACCTTGAGGAAGGGCTTGAAAGCCTCGTAAGTGGTCTGGCCGCTGCTGGACACTCGGCTTACCTTGAGGAAGGGCTTGAAAGCCTCGTAGGTCTGGCCGCTGCTGGACACTCAGCTTACCTTGAGGAAGGGCTTGAAAGCCTCGTAAGTGGTCCGGCCGCTGCTGGACACTCGGCTTACCTTGAGGAAGGGCTTGAAAGCCTCGTAAGTGGGCTGGCCGCTGCTGGAGCTGGAGAATATGTGAGTGCCGAGCAGCTGGATGACGTCGCAGCAGAGAACGATCACGTCTTGACCGAAGGCAGTGAGACCCATCTGCACCATCGCCAACAGCCGCTTGAGCTGGTCGTGAGGCAGTTGGCACACCTGGACAGGTTCGTACATTCCGTCACACTTGTGGCTCTATATACACAAGACATGTAACTAGGGATGCTTTACTTTACTCATCAAGGTAACTCAAGTATTTTACAGGAAGACTCGTTACTAGAGGTCGGATTCGGGTAATGTTTTGTACCCGGGTACCCGCTTTAATTACCCAAGTAATAAATAACTAAAAAAAAAAAAAAAAAAAATTTTTTTATTTTTTTTGGAAAATGTTTTGAAATTTGTTGCATTGAGCCCGCCGCCCTATCCGTGTCCTTGGGGAGAGATACACAACGTCCATACAATGGAAGGTTGAACACAATGCATCCCCTCCATCAATAATCCATCCTCAACTCACCAGCATTCTCATGAAATTACTAACAATGAATTTACAAACCAATTATTGGTTGGGATTGTTGAGATTTGGGAAATATGAATAAATATTAAATTCAGTTTATATAACTATAAACAATGCAGCTGGTGATTAAGTGGCAGCATTCGCAAATAATGCAAACAAACCTAACAACAACAAAAAAAAAATTTTTTTTTTTTTGATACCCGAGTACCCGCCATTGTACCCGGGTAATGGCGTACCCGGGTACTCGGTTTGTACCCGGGTACCCTAACTGACCTCTACTCGTTACCACATTCATTCTGAACAGTAAAACGAGGCAAGTGCTAATAAGAGCATCAAAGCTGTATAATTTCAAATTAACTTAAGAAAGAAATCGTTTACCTACAACTGAAAAATAAATGAGGTCATGTATGTTTTCGGAACCGCTTTGTTAGAAAATAAATATTTATTTATGTAGGATATACAAAATTAAAACAAATTTTAAGATGTCAAAAGTCTATATTGAAGTACAGTAAACCTGATGGTTGAGCATTTTTGTTATAAAGTGAACTGTATACAATTTTAAAAGCTGCCAAAATGCATAAATCCCAAAGAAATGGAACCTCTCAGACAATTATTTTTCTTCTCCCTGATACACATCAAAGCCTATGGACGGAATGGATCGCCAACACTGGTGTGAACGCTCTTACCTTCTCGGGGTAGATGTCGGCTATGTAGGTCAGCAGCTTGTAGAACTGCGTGCAGAGAGCCGGGAACTTGAGCAGGTCGTAGGTCATCAGCGGCATGATGATGTTCAGTCCGTAGAGACACACGTCGGCGGCGGTCACGTGCTCCCCGATTATAGCCTCTGAGGAACACATTGATAGTTAGTCTCTTGCTAGACTTCAGGGACTAGTGTTTCCAGTGACAGGAGCCCCGGGGGAATGGAAATTTACCCATACTAACACTAGAACATAATTATTGCGATTCACAAAATGTTCAAGATATTATGAATATATTTAGTTTGTTGTAATTAAACATTTAAGTAGCGAGTTAATTTGTAGGTAGGTAGAGGTAAAAATTCTATATCCTTTTTGGGATGTGTTAGGAAGCAGATTTTTGTATGATGAGAATATAAAGCTAACAAATATTAGGCAAATTTTTAAAATTCCCCCCCCCCCCCCCCCCCAAAAAAAAATGTGCAAAAAAAAAATCTATGTAGAATGTAGAATGCCAGCACGTAAGAGATACGTGCATACTAGTCAAAGGGTTAAGAAGATTATTTTTTACAGGCACCCCAAAAGTTGATTTTACCAATCATTATTAAAAAAATCCAGCCATTCTGCCGCCATTTGTAAAATTTTACCTTTCGATCCAATTCAGGCCAGCATATTCCGTATGAAAATCCAATAAATCCTAAAAATCCTGTACATCTTAAAATGAATGTCGTTGCAAATATTCGCATCACTACATCGAGATTCGTGATCTGATCATTGTGTTGCTTCTCCGTGGCCGGTGACCATACCTGGCTCGCTGAGGTCGATGCAGTCCTTGTTCATGATGTTGTTGAGCAGCTCCATCAGCAGGAGGATGTCGTGGTACGCGTCCTCCTCGGCGGTGGCCGTGTCCTGCGTCAGCCGGCCCACGTTAGACTCCGCGTAGTAGCGCACCACTTGCAGGCACGACTCGTACATGCGCCGGCTCTCGCTCTGTCAACAGTCACACGCGTTGTCACACGCGTTGTCACACGCGTTGTCACACGCGTTGTTACGCTACTTCTCACCAGATAACAAATCTCGTTTTATTCACATTATTTTTTAATCTTAATTTTATGAAATTGTGAACAAACCCTTTTTAAAAATTAATAATTATTATTCCTTGAATAATATAAAATTAAATAATTTAAAAAATGTATTTTTAAATAGGTAGGAAATAACCAATCTATAATTATTTTTAAATATACCTTTTATTAAACTACATAAATTTAAAATCAATTACCTAATTCTGTTAATTTATGTTAAAAAATTACCACACTGATTCCAGTTCTACATCAAATCCAGGCAATTATTAATTCCCAACAATAAATAAAAACAATAAGTACCTCTCAATTAATTAATAGTTACTAGTTAGCACTTACTAAAGTAACATCATACAAAAAAATCTATAGTATATGCTAATATAATATGTATTATTTCAACTTACAGCAACATATTGAAAAAATAAAATAATTACAATCATCAGAATTATTTTTCCAAATCAGGTTAGTAGAAAACAGTGTAAATCTCCAAGTGCGCGAGCATGAGAGAAAGCCGCATGCCTAGACAAGTCTGTCTACATACAAGATTGGCCGAATACGTGTGCAACAGCTGCAGACATAGCTGGAGGCCCGACTGCTTCTCTTCCTAGAGAACAACACGGTTCAGGCAGAAGAACAGGCAGAAGTGTGAGAAGAGAGGTGGTTTTGTTCCCAGACTCAGTTATAAACCACTGAGGTGGTTTTGTTCCCAGACTCAGTTATAAACCACTGAGGCGGTTTTGTTCCCAGACTCAGTTATACACCACTGAGGCGGTTTTGTTCCCAGACTCAGTTATACACCACTGAGGCGGTTTTGTTCCCAGACTCAGTTATAAACCACTGAGGCGGTTTTGTTCCCAGACTCAGTTATACACCACTGAGGTGGTTTTGTTCCCAGACTCAGTTATAAACCACTGAGGCGGTTTTGTTCCCAGACTCTGTTATAAACCACTGAGGCGGTTTTGTTCCCAGACTCTGTTATAAACCACCGAGGCGGTTTTGTTCCCAGACTCTGTTATAAACCACTGAGGCGGTTTTGTTCCCAGACTCTGTTATAAACCACCGAGGCGGTTTTGTTCCCAGACTCTGTTATAAACCACTGAGGCGGTTTTGTTCCCAGACTCAGTTATAAACCACTGAGGCGGTTTTGTTCCCAGACTCAGTTATAAACCACTGAGGTGGTTTTGTTCCCAGACTCAGTTATAAACCACTGAGGCGGTTTTAAGAGTGACAATTTGAATTGGTTTTACAAGTCAGATTTATTATTGCTACTTTCCAATATAGAAATATCCAGATTCCAGAATACCTAGTAAAGTACCTAATTAATGATATTAAGATGGATTGATTGGCGCTGATAACCTGGCTGTTAAGCGCCACTGCGCCACAAATCATATCTATCTTTAAGATGGATTAGAAAACAGATGATTGATAACGCAGAATCCAAAAGATCTTAAATCAAAAATAGGGAAGAAAAGTGGATCAGGCACCTAGGCTTATTCAATTTCATTACGATATTTTATCTCATAAGGAACATAAACATAATGAAGAAAAATATTATGAATAGGACACATACCAAAGAGGATTGAATAATGAAAACGAAAATGTGAATGTAGGTGTCTTGAAAACAACGAAAGCAACTGAAGGGCAACAAAATATGTGTCCAAGATACTCTACTCTAAAATGCATCAGGAAAAAGAGACTGAAATCACAAGTCAAGTGCATGCATGCCAATAAATAAAACATAGATGTAAGATAATGTCCAGTTGTTCTGTCCACCTATTCCAAGCGAGGTAGAAGGCCTCAAGTCCGTTTTCTCGATTTAACGTGCCAACTTTTGAATGACTGAATTCACGCTCTGTCTACTGCAATTTGACTGAAGTCAACAAAAACAAGTACCTATATTGAAGTATTCACTTTCCTCGAGAATCATTGCAATGGACATCGGGCTTTCTACCTCTGAGGTACAGATAACCCACATTTAGCAAAAGTACATAATTACAAAGTCTGGCATCTCTTGAAATAATATAAGCATGCCTTTATTTTTTTCCTGCTAGGTTCTTGGCTTTCAAAATATGCGCTATGCCAGGGCTGCCGCCACATACAAATTAATATCCTTTTAAAAAGCATGAAAAATCCGTAAAAATCCGTATGCCCATTAAAAACCTTTAAAATGATGTAAAACTCCCATATTTCAAGCACTAACTGGGCCACTTGACGGATAAGCTATTGAATTCCTCACGCAACATGGGACATGAGAGAAGGGGGGTTGGGTTCTAGACTGACAGCTGTGGATGGAATGGTAATTTTGAATTCAGAATTATAAATATCTTTCTCCCGTTTCCAACACATTATTCATAATGAGCATAATAAATTTCAAAACTATAAGCACACGCAAGAATAAGGGATGCAATCACTAATCAGGTCATTAACCCACGACCAGCTGCAAACAACTAACAAGTGGATGCCTCAGGCAGCGCGCGCCCCTAGACACTCAAGACATTGCTCAAGGTCGACCAGTTTCCCCACCCCCCTTCCTCCCTCAACCATTCACTCGCAACCATTTATTGGTAGTATAGCTAGCCTACTTACACAAAAGGGTGTTTTGAAACAATCTCTGCACTGAAAATTGTTGGACAGGAAACGAAAATATCTTGTCAAACTATACATTTTCGTAATAAATTTAAAATATTATCTCATTCAAAAGAGAAAATGTGGTTCAACTATGAATCACCAGTATCCGTTAAAGAGTCAACAAATCCGTGTGTCCGTTTTTGTACTCATAAATCCGTAAAAACGGATAATATCCGTAAAAACGGCAGCCCTGCGCTATGCACATATTACTCAAAAAGAGTAGCATGAACTTTAATTTAAAATGCACAAACGTACTGAGAGGTTTTGTAATTTGTTACATTTTATAAACAATTAGATCTAGTGGGGCGGTCGCTCCATTCCAGCCAAGTTGTATGGTGCACACACACTCACAGAACATACCGTTAACATGCGTAACTTTAATATAAAACAGCTGGGGAGCTACAGCATACTTTACGCTAGGCATCTAAATGGCATTTTCGGCCTAATGGATCTCAAAAATTAAAAAATATTACATTGTTGGGAAAATCTTTTTTTGTCAACAATATGTTTAGTCATTTTGGAGCTAGAGGGCCTTGAAAATTACGAAATGACACCCGCTTTCTTTTATACGAGTACAGAAAACATTTGTATCTGCGAAAACAAAGGTACACTTTGATATGAGCGGCAACATGAGTTAATCACACTCACCCGCTGTAGGAAGCAGAGCATGCAGCGGACACACTCGCAATAGAGCGTGAGCACGAGCTCCACTACTTGCTGGTAGTTCCGATACACGCTGACGAGGATCTCGCATTCCGCCAGCATCGGGTGCAGGAAGTTGAACAGTTCCGTCACCGTGGTGATCTTTCATTAACAGAAACACAACATTACACACGGACATATTGACAGTCAAATTTACTATTTTTGTTAAAAATTCTTTGTCCAAACTTAAAAACATATTCTAACAAGGCCCTCAGAAATGAGGTCCGCATTTCAGTCAGGAATGATGTCCTCATTCTTTACGAAGGGAGAAACACATAGTTATTGTGTCCATAGATGTACACTCCCCCAAATAATAAACGGTACTTGGTACAAAACGTATTGGCTGCTGGGCCGGTTCCTTGACAATCAATCCTTGTTATTATCAATGAAATCAGAGCTCACCTAAAAGAGTTAGATAATGCGTTAGCACTGACTTCATGGGATGATGCCATCAAACCTTAATCAGTCTATTCATTTTCTTTTGAGTACCGTTTATTATTTGGGGGAGTGTACATAATAAAAATGTAAAAAAAAACAAGACTAGAAATTTGCATCAATTCCTACCAAAACCTCAGAAATGGAGATAAAAATTCTCCTAGCATTACAACACTTCATTCGGGTTTTACCTGAGATCCCTGCGAAACGCCGATAAATGACTCCAGAATGTCAATGATCTCCAGCTTGACATGTTCCTCGTGGAACACTCGGTTGAAGTTCTCCAGGTTCACCACGGCCTTGAACCGATCTTGCAGCGGCTTCAGCACCTGCGATTCAAAACATCGACCGCAAGATCAGATAAATGCCCATAGCCATGCATAGCCATCTGTAACTGAAAGGTACATTTCATATTCATCTTTCAAATTTCAATATTTACACAGATTAATGGGCAGAGATGGGCAAAGATACTTGGAAAAAGTATCAAGATACCAGATACTGATACTCTTAAAATTTTCAAATAGATACTTGATACTTGATACTTCATTAAATTTGAGTATCAATTGATAATAGTATCAAAGTATCAAAAGATACTTTGATAGTATCAAAATATCAAAAGATACTTTGATAGTATCAAAGTATCAATTATCAAAAATTGTATCAAAGATATTTTATCAGAGATACTTTGATACCGCTGCTGAGGAAGAATTTGGTCAAGGTGAGGGAGGGGAAGATCATTGACAAAAGTGTTCTTAGGGGTTGGGTGAAAAAAGGGTATGTATGGGCAGAAGTGATTCCTAGAAAATATACCTGAGCTTCTTTTAGTCAAAAATTCCAAAGTACCAAAAGTATCTTTTCGGTAAAAAGATACTTGATACTATTTTGAATATTAATTGATAATTGATATTTGATACTGACTCCAAGAAAAGTATCAAGATATAGATACTGATAGTATCAAGTATCAAAGATACTATCAAAGATACTTGTATCTTTGATAGTGCCCATCTATGTTAATGGGAAGGAGTCACTGTAATTTAACAGCAAAGACTATTGGGGAAAAGAGCAATTGCTGTTAATGTTAATTCTCATCTCATGGAAAAAATGCAACATTGATTTGCTTTTCTACTAATATGGAATAAAGCAAACAGTGTACAGTACAGTTCAGCTGTAGAACCTAGGATGATAGCTTGGGGGGGGGGGGGGGGGGGGGATTGGCAACCTAATGACGTCACCCAAGTTAGCTGATGCAGTACGCATTTGGCCATGTATGATACTGACGAGGGAAATGTTGCCTTTTCTTGCTGCATCGTCAATAAAATATTGGAGAGATATGTGTGTAGCATCATTGTCTTCATTACAATGCAGAGCATTGTGTGATTGTATTTTAAAATCCATTATGTTGTGTAGTATACTTGTTTTGACAGGTTTAATATCTCGAGGAACTAGATCAAAATGTTAAAACCTGCGCCGACGGAAAAATATCACTTCAGCACTTTATTCACTACGTCTCACATAGGCAACGTGTTGATGTCTGAGATACATCATTGTCTTCCTTAAAGATTAACGAATTGTGAGAGATATAATGTGTGACATTTTATTGAATGATTTGAGGTATTTTCAACTGTTATAAAAGCGCGGCATTTCCGTTATCACAAACATGGTTTTCAAGGTCACACGGGATGCCAATCCCCCCCAGTAATCGGCCTAGGTAGAACAGCAGGTGAAACTTCGCTGTGTAAAACAATTTAGTAGAGCATAGGCATAGGTAGAGCCAGGCGCTGTTGAAATAAAGTTATCAGAGGACAAAGTTACCTATCAGAAATGCAACAAATCAATAATTAACGATGATTTTTTCTTCTTCAATATAGGATTTCTAGACTTAATAATCTACTTTTACATTTCCCAAATCCTCAGTTTCTTCTCAATTTCCTCGACTCACCTGCCCCCAGTACTCGCTCCTGTTCTGTGGGTCCTCGATGGCGCCGCCCGCCAGTGCGAGGGCCTTGAACATGCCTCGCTTAGCCACCTGCGGCAGAACGCCCTTGCCGAGCTTGGACTGCAGACGTAGGATGTTCCACAGGCCTTCGCTCTTCACCACGCTGTTGCCTCTACACAATCACAACACCAATCAGCAGGGGATATCCAATATCATATTGAATTGATACTTACTGCATGTACAATGAGAGAAGGGGAATGGAACACGCACAAAGAGATTCCAATAATTGACATTAAATTAATTATTACTGTTTTTGAGTTTTTCACGGACCAAGTAAATTGAAAATGGTTGCCTCCGACTTCAAAATGGACTTTTGACAACTTAAAAGCTGTAAGAACACATAAATAACTGGAAGAATGGATCCTTTTTGTATGGATTACATTGCCCTTCCCTCATACACCAGATAGTAGTGTTGTCAAAAATTGATTTAAACAATTAATAAGGAAGGATTTTTTTTTTTAATGTTGTTAGGAAAAGACATTTCAAATTTTACAGCAGTACAA
This sequence comes from Leuctra nigra, assembly GCA_934045905.1. Lineage (NCBI taxonomy): Eukaryota > Metazoa > Arthropoda > Insecta > Plecoptera > Leuctridae > Leuctra > Leuctra nigra. The sequence continues at coordinate 36,042,662 of OW203766.1, forward strand.
CATACAGCAGTTATTTACTAGCATAGTTCTACGTATAATAATATGGGATCTATCTGTGAACTCTCAATGTGACCATACTAGGTAAGTACTTGATATGAATAGGGTTGGGACTTGACATCGATATTTCGATTTGACATCGATGTCGAATGGATTTTAACTTTCGATTTGACATCGATTTGAATATCTAAATCGAAAAATCGATTGACATCGTTTTTGTATCCTAAATGTTTGAAATTTCGCGCCCAAAAGGAGATCTGGCAACAGTGCAACAAGATCATCTAGGGGAGGGAAGGTCACTGACACTATGGTCAGTTGTCTCGTGCCTTTCAGGGTGTGTGCTGTTTTTATTCTCATATGAAATTATGTTGGCGTTCAAAAAATAATTACTCTACCTACCAGACAAAGTGAAGTGTGGAAAGTGTTTGTTTTTAGGTTTTAACAGTCAAGCAGACAATGTTTTGCTTCGCGGAATATATTACGGCAAAAAGTGTTCTTAAGTCACGAATTTGCAAATGGATTTGAGACGAAATATGACATTGATTGTTCAATTTTACATAAATAAATGCTTGCTTGATATTCCAAACTAAAAAAATACTTCACTTTAATCATATCCTTATCCTTTTGTTGCCGCAAGGGGGTGGGTGGGAAAGGGATTTCTCTCGCGCTAGACCCATGGCCTTGGCTTTGGCCAGGCGCAAACTGCAATGTTGCCATATTTCGCCGTAATTTCGATGTTGAGTGCCTATTTTTACGATGTCGAAATTATTTCGATGTCGAAATTGTTTCGATTTGATGTCGAAATTTTCACTTTGACATCGATTTAGAAAAGCAAATCGAATCCCAACCCTAGATATGAATAATGTAATATTGTTGTGAATGCATGTCAAAGGTCACTGCTGTCACCGTTATTGAAATGCCCACACCATATCGAACTAGCCGGGTATGTGATGATGCTTCACGTACTTCTCCTTGACCTTCATGTCGACGAGCGACAGGAAGAGCTGCACGGTGTCGTTCATGACTCCGGGCTCGCCGGTGAACGCACACAGGTTGGACTCCACCTTGTTGAGGAGGAAGTTCAGCGTCCACATGGCGCCTTGCGAGTCCTTGCCGAACGACTGGATCAGCGGGATGCTCAGCTGGAACAGACAATTCATTCGTTGTTGACACCATTCAGAATAGCTGTTTGATAGTTTTAATGGTTGCCTGGGCAATTGTAGGCTCCGGAGAAATCTTTAATATGAAGAGTCGAGTCACTATACAAAAATACATCAAATTCATAAAACCACCAAAAAAAGAAATGTGTGTTTTTAGAAACAAAATCATTGCAAAAATGAAACCATCTAATCCTGACCCTAGTTATTGATACCTACCAAAATATTTTTAAAAAAATTAGCGAAATCAGTTTAAACTTATATAATAATTGACATTTAAAGAATATTTAAAATTATTGTCAAATTGATTCAAAAATAAAATAAATGTAGGTAAATACCTAAAATTACTACCTATGGCAATTTCGTCACTTGAAAATATATATATTTTTTTTTACAAAAAGTAGCTAAATTGACTTGCTTATTTAAGCGTGCGTAACACAGAGCGTATTCCTATCTATCTTATTCTCCTCTCGTCCCCCTCCACCTGCACTCACCTCCGAGTAGTAGGTCTCGGTGGGGAAGAGATAGCTGATGGACCAGCGTCTCAGGAACCACATAATGGTGCTGCTGAGCTCAGGACTGAGCAGGTGGCTCATCTTGACCTCAACGGCGTTCTTCTCCACCTCGCACAGCCTCAGGACCGAGGCCACGAGCCGCACGAGGTGGTCGGACGAGGTCTCGGCGTTGGGGATGTCGGAGAGGTGGTGGCCTGCGGGCGGAACGCAACAAGTCACTAACTAAGATTCTGCTCAACTACACAGCTCACACAGCCTCAGGACCGAGGCCACGAGCCGCACGAGGTGGCCGGACGAGGTCTCGGCGTTGGGGATGTCGGAGAGGTGGTGGCCTGCGGGCGGAACGCAACAAGTCACTAACTAAGATTCTGCTCAACTACACAGCTCGCACAGTCTCAGGACCGAGGCCACGAGCCACTCGGCGTTGGGGATGTCGGAGAGGTGGTGGCCTGCGGGCGGAACGCAACAAGTCACCAACTAACATTCTGCTCAACTACACAGCTCGCACAGTCTCAGGACCGAGGCCACGAGCCGCACGAGGTGGTCGGACGAGGTCTCCGCGTTGGGGATGTCGGAGAGGTGGTGGCCTGCGGGCGGAACGCTACAAGTCACTAACTAACATTCTGCTCAACTACACACCTCACACAACCTTGAGGTTCAACCACTCACACAAAAGGTACTCTTTCACAGACAGAAGTTCATAAAACCCTACAATGCATGATGTTATACAGTTTATGAAAAAAAGTAAACATTGAAAAGAGTAAGGAAACAAGTTAAAATAAATAGACATCAATTGTATAATGTATTGAATTTATTATAGAAGTTTTGTGGAAACAGTGTAAAAAATTATTTTGTAGTTGTCAAATGGCAATGGTATGCACTGTAAATTAAAATCATGAAACAAAATGGATTGGCCTTTTTTCACTTATAACACCTTGAAGCTAAAAAAGCATGAATATTTAAACAAATTGTGTGTAATCGATTTCGTTTCTCACTGTAACTAGTAAATTTGCTATCGAGTTGATTGCGATATTATTCCACTGGCTTATGCGTGTGTGAGTGAATGGCACTGACCTGGTGACGCCAGCAGCTGCAGCGTCGTGTCAACGTCCACCTGTCCGGAGCTCGACTGCTGTATGCTGTAGTGCATGACCTCGGCCGGGATCAGCGGCGTCTCTCCCTCGCTCTCCATGGTCACCGTGTTGCAGGCGACCAGCAGCAGCCAGTGTATGTCCTCGAACACGCTCTCCAGCATGCCCGGGTCCGAGATGTTCATCGCGTGGCTGTGCATCCGCTGCAGGTGCTCGTGCAGCCGCAGCGTGCGGATCTCGATCAGTTCCGCCAGCAGCGGCAGGCTGTGGCCCAGCACCTGCACACACGTTCACATTACGTGACGCGACGCTCTCATTGCGTGACACAACGCTCACATTGCCTGAGGCAACACTCACATTGCGTTACGCGACTCTCACATTGCGTGACACTATGGCTATTTCGGTCTACGAGTGAATTTCCAGCAACTTAATACAGTTTTTTTTAACCTAGGTGGCTATAACAATAAGGTCAACATATTCTTCGGACTGTAATGCTTCATTCATTAGTAGTGTTTAATGCTACATTGTTCTGCAAGTAAGTCAAGGGATGAATGATTATGAATTATTATGATAGGGAGATGATGATGAAGAGATAAGGATGGATGGTGGGAAGGATGTGGTTTCGGCCTACAATTAGGAAAGCTTCCCAGAATTTGACTCTTGACTGAAGGGAAACCACAAAAAACTTAAGTCAGGAAGGACGACCAAGGGATCAAGAAGGGGAATAGAATACAAAAAAAGGCTCCATTTATTGGGGTATTATGAATATGATTGACCAGCTTATGCATTGTAAAAAATTCAATTTGAGTAAAAGCTTCTAACCATTCAGGTGTGCGAATTTCAAAGAGGACTTATGGCAACTTAAAAGCTGCTAAAAGGGACTCAATGTGAAGTGGGCTCAAGAAGTAAAGTCCATTTCCATAGATTCTCTTCCCCTTCTCTCCTGGTCAGCTCGGGCCAAGACTGATGCGTATAAAGGTCTCACGTGTCTGCCGAAGCTGCCGATGATGGTGAGCTGCTCCTTAAACTTGTTCCGATCGCTCTCCTCGGTCTCGTCGATCTCCTCGTCGTCGATGTCCCTGCCCTGGCCGCGCGTGCCGTCGGGTGGCATCAGGTGGCACTTGACGTACGTGTCGAAGATCTGCACGCTCGCCTGCTTGCAGAAGTTGTCGGGGAAGACGTGGTAGTCGTGCAGCACGGTGATCCACGACTCCAGCATGTGGTTGAACGCCTCCTGGTAGAAGCAGTCCTCCGCACACAGCTGCAAGAGTCAACATGGCAGCGTGGCTTCAGGTCACCGGGTGTTTATTGCACTCAAAGGCAGGCACACTTTTCATAGTTTAGTTAGGTATAGTTTATAGCCGAGGCTTCACTAGTGAGAATATAATATAGAGAAGGGAGGAGAGAAAAATTTTATGGAATAAAATCAAGAAAGATACAATAATTATTAGTTACAACAGAGTTGTTGTACACATAGTTTATTCACATAGTTTTGATTTTGATGTTATCTTTTTTAAATGAACAAGTGTTTTAAATTATTTATTTATTTTATTGGTGTTTTATGTAGCACTGTTCTGCAACTACCTAGGCTAGTGGCGACGGATGAATGATTGTGATAATGATCGGGTGATGATGATGATGAAGAATAGGCAAGGATGGACAGTGGGAGGGAGCAGGTTGTGACCTAACAGCTCACCGCTTCCTCCTGAGCCGCTCCCTCGGCAAACTTGCAGGTGAGTTGCGCCAGCTGTTGGAGGAAGGAAGACAGAAGATCGGCGGGCAGACAGACGAGAATGAGAGGAGGGAAGAAGAGAAGCAGCTTGCGCACAATGTTGGAGATGCCCAACGCCTCGCGGTCCAAGAGCTCCACACTGCGGACAAACACATCCCTTCGTGAGCGACCCGAGCGAGCTCGACTATAATATACTAGAAATGCATGAAATTAAAATTCATCAGTGATTGGTCCTTAGTGACATTGGTGACACTTAATTGTAAGTTCCATAATATACTGCTGCAAAGTATGGACATGCATTTAAATATTGAAAACAACAAAAAACCAAAAATTGGTGGCCAAAGAATTTTGGAAGACGGTCGGACATATTAACTTCAAATTTTCACAAGTTTGAGATAAAGAGTATTTATCTCTGTCTCCAGTGCTACCAAAAAATTCAAAATGCATTTTGCTTGTATCAGATTTAGAGGGGTAACAGGGACAATAAGTAATTTATGGGCATTTTGACACCACTGCCTCAAAATAAAGCAAAAAATAAAATGATGAAGCAATGATCAGTATCAGTATCAGTATCAGTATCAAGTTTATTAACAACTTTGGACAATACAGTAAAAATACAGTAAAATTGTGTACAGTAATACAAAACAGTAAAGTATAGATACAATGCATCCTTTCCGGTGGTTGTCAGATGAGTTTACAAGCACAGTGGTGCTAATTAGTCATTATTACAATTTAAAATTTAACTTATTAAATCACAGATGAGTTTTGATATGAATCGGTCTTAAGTTGTCTAAAATATTATTAAAGTGGCTTATTTTAGCTTCTGTCAGGGCATCCATTTCCACCTTCGGTAAATTATTCCAAGCACGAACAGCTCGTCCCAACAGAGAGTATCGTCCCACTTCTGTCCGATACCTCTTCACAAACAGCTTTTTCGTGTGGTCCTTTCTGCCAATAAACTTTGGGGGGTATATTAACTTCTCTAGATCTTGCCAGGCAGGTTGCCCGGACAGCGCCTTGAAAAGATATCGGAGGCTGACTTTGGCGCGCCGAGTCTCTAGTAAGTCCCATTTCAACTCCTGAACAACCCTGCTGACCCTTAGAGCTGGCTGTTTCTTCTTCTTGTCCCACCTGCGGTGACAGTTTATTACATATCTGGCGGCTTTTCTCTGAATCATCTCGATGGCATTGATGTGGACAGCAGAGTGTGGATCCCAGATCCCGCAGCAATACTCCAACAGAGGGCGGATAAGGCACTTAAATGCATGCTGCTTGGTTCTAGGATGACTGCCCTTCAGATTCCGCATGACAAAGTGCAGTGATCTTTTAGCCTTTGATGTCATACATGCGATGTGCGGTGCCCAGCTGAGATTGGAAGCAAGGGTCACACCAAGGTACTTGCAGGTGTTAGATTTCACAAGCTTCTCCCCTTTCATTAAGTATGAAGTAGGTATTGGCGAACGTCTAGTTGTGAAGCTGACAACCGTTGTTTTTGAGGGATTTAAAGACATCCCATTATCGCAAACCCACTCCTGGATATTGTCTGATTAAATCAAAATGATGCAAAGACAAGACTTATTACCTGGTAACCAACTTGAGTAGATTCTGCATGTAATTGGCCAAGTACTGCACTCGGACATCCTGCGTGGCGAAGATCGCTCCGTTGAGTGAAGCCAACTGCACGAGGCAGTAGAGCGAGTGATGAGCGATCTGTGGGTTCTCTCGGACTTTCCAGTGAATCTGCGGCAGAGAGCGATCGCCGTCACACATGGCAATCGGTCGATATCCTTCATAGTTCATCAATAAAGCAGTGTTTTATTATTAATAAGATCAATCTCACTCTCTGATTCGTTCTTATTTTCATGTTATCATGCAACCAAGAGAGGGTAGAGCAGGTAATGAAGGTTTTGTAGGCAACTGCGAACTTGATTCATCAATCAACATAAAAACAAGAACAAAAGTTATAATCAATTGCCTAAGAGCATTAGAACAAATTCTTGATTTGTACAGTCATGTAAATGCAGATTATTTGAAGTTGAAGATATTGGATTGGTTAATTTTGTGTAGAATTTGCAAGAAGTAAAAATAATGTACCAGATTACTTAGACAATGGATATTATAAATCTCTTACATTAAAGAACAGGTTGACAACATGTGGATCCAGTATGATCTCCTTCCAATGTGGACCCAATCGCAGCGCAGGATTCTGATCGGACTCGTAGACTGCTTCGAACACTCCGATAAGTCGCTTCGGCAGTGAGCATTAGTCAAGGAGCCATCACATTCAGTATTCAGTATGTTTTTATTGATTTGCTTTGTGCACAAAACACGGTGGCAAATGTTTGACATGTTGAAATGTTTGACATGTTTAAATGCTTGTATTGAGGATTGAGATCAGGGAGGATGACAAAGATTCAGCATTAGTTTCATAATTTTCTCAGTGATCAGAGAAATACCTAGGTAATTTGAAAGTTCTTTCCCAATACCTACACAGCTTAATTTATTATAGAAATTATGCTTAAATTTTAAAATAGTTGCAAGTCAATAAAAAAAACATATAAAAAGTTAAAAACATCAAACCACTAGTTTTACAATGTGTACGATTCTGTAAAAAATGTTGAGGACTTTCACCTGGTAAAAATTAAATTTTTTGACAAATGTTTATCTCTAGCTTCTCTTTTACTCATTATGAGGATTAGAGTTAAACATCACATTTTTAACAGACATTTAAACTCATTGGTTTCAGGGGCATTTAATAATAAATACCGTATTAACTCGTGTATAAGACGCAATTATATGTCAATATTTTGATTCTGAAAACAGCCCTGCGTCTTATACACGCATACCAAGCTTTTTCCCAGTAAATCCAAGGTGGATGTTTGTAAACAGAGCTGTGGTAGACTGCCACATGTTGTCTATCTCTGCCTTTCCCTCTCACTCTGTCTGGACTACTCATACTGTGTCTAGACACAACACTATTAACATATTACATTTTTGCAACAAAATGTTTTCCCTTGCATTTAGATCAGGAGACAAAATATATGTTTACCTCTGAAAAACATTGCTCTGACAGACATAAAATAGACAAAACACTGTTGAATGGCGATCTTAATGGAAGGGGAGGAGAGAAGTTGGGTTTGTTTTGGAATGCAGAGGAAAGGCAGGTGCATGCCTCTTAAAGCAAGCAACAGCTGCTGGGAAGAGACTCCCTTCCCCCCTTTCTCAAAAGCAGGAAATTACTGTTTGTTTACAACAAGTTGGCAGTGATTTTCATTCAAATAGCTCAGTTAGCTGGAAAACCAACATTAAGATGGATATCATGTATACAAACACACAAGGTTTTTCATCATTTTACTGCGTCTTATACACGCATGCTAAGTGTTTTCTTAAAATAGACTTCTCAAAACAAGGGTGCGTCTTATACACGAGTGCGTCTTATACACGAGTTAATACGGTAATAAATATCGCGACCCTGCTTCCAACTATTGTCGGGTCAGGGGGTGGGATGATCCCACCAATGTTCTAGGGCACTTGTGATCTTAGAGCCGACTTGCCAAGTCCGACACTCCACACTTCTTCAATCTCTTCTTCCACTTCTTCAGGCTCCTCTCTTTCCACCAGTTCCCTCCATCTCTCTCTGTCTTCCCACCACTTCTCTGTTGTAATTACTCCCCAACACTCTCCTCTTTCTTCTGCGGCTGCCTCTATTCCGTTCATCCATTTAGTTCTAGGTCTTCCTGCCTTTCTTCTGCCACCCATGGCTGCACGCTCTGCCTCTCTATATGGTATCCTCTCTTCTCCCATCCTCTTCATATGTCCGTACCATCTTAGCCTCTCTTTTCCAAGTTTAAAAGAGACTCCTACTAAGAGACAAAGGGCATTTATCCAAACATATTAATTTTTCAATCAATTATTTGATGATAAATTTGATACCCTACACTGAAAATTAAAATCGTCAATATATTTGATATTTCAAACAGTAGCCACCCCTACACGACTCTCCAAAGCTTGTTTATTAAAGGATATAGTGTGCAGAGATGAATCCCCAGCTCAAAACTCCTTCACTGATTGTCAATAAATTCTTCAGTAACGTCAGCACTTGTTCCGAGAACGGTAAATTCATTTCCGCCAGTTTGCTCAGAGCTTGAACACAGAACTGAAAGATTCGTTTCAAGTCTGTGACTTCGAATTGTTTCTTCGCTTTAAAATGAGTCTCCCAAGTAAGTCCAACGTCTGAAGATTTGACAGTAGTTGCATATTCTTGCATCAAGGCTGAAATTATGCTGCAGCCGAGTATTTGCTAAAAGAAAAGAGGAAAGATGAAAATATGTATACTCCGACTTACAGACTCAAAAATAAACATCAACTAAAAGCAAAACCTACCTTGGTCTGCCTAGATAACAAGCAGCTATTCTCTAAACAATTTTTTAATTGAAATGATTGAGATTGCTTACCCTTGGTGGGTCGCCACTTAAAATTAGTCGTTCGACTTCGGATAATATCTGTCCCCTGTCGGCGCCAAAGTCCGCAACACTTCCTCGTTTCACCATGATGGCAATAACCTGGTTCATACAGAGCAATGTGCCTTAATTAGGTTATCATTTATCAATATAATGGCCCACATTGCAGTTGGTACCAGCACAGCTGATTTCATAAGACAGTTAGTTTTATTTATTGATGATAAATTATTACGAGGAGGAGATGCCAGGCGTGGCCAGCCGGTCTCCAGTAGTCCTGCGGCTTTAGTGTTGGTGGGAACACCCACCCCCTGACCCATTAAATTAGAACCAGCAGATAGATGATTATTATTTATGATTATTTTCTTAACATTGATAGTAGTAGTAGTAACTTAGTAGTTAGTAGAAAGATCTTTATTAGCAAATTTGTGCTATTTAATACATAGGTACAACATAGGTAAACATAGGTAAACATAATATGTACATAATATGAAAACTTTTGGTCTGGTTCTGCCACCGGCCCTTTTAGGGCCAACAAAAGCAACAAGAGAAAAAACTGCACCAGATCTGTCTGCCATCAAGGCATCTGAAGCTCTTCATCATTTCATGAAAACTCTTGCTCTTGTACGTAGTCTGACAAACAGGGCCGGACTGGCCCCTGGCGGCTAGGCGGCGATCGCCGCCGAGGCCCCTGGCTATTGAGGCCCCTAGATTGTGTATAACATACATTTTTAAATTTTATCATCAAAAATCCATTTAAAGATACTATAGAAGTAAAAAAGCGCCCTGCGTGGCAGGTTGGGGGCCTCTTCTATGTAAACCCATCTTCCATTAACTTTATGGTGAACATTTCGCAGCAAAATAAACATTTTTAAATTCACAAAAACGATTTAAAAATTACAAATATTCAAAAAGCACTCTTCGGGGCAGGTTGGGGGCCTCTTCTATTTAAATGTTTCTTCCAATAACAGCATGTTGAGCATTTTGAAGCCATTTAGGTATACGATTTTGCAATTCCAAAATCAATTGAAAATTACAAAAATCTAAAAAAAAACGTCCTGCTTGCCAGTCTGGGGGCCTCTTAGTATGGACATTCATTTAATATTATATTTATGTTTTTGTTGTACATTTTGCAGCCCAACCAATACTCATTTTTACATCCCAAAATTATTTAATTACTACAAAATATGAGAAGCGTTCAGCAGGCGAAATTTGTCTTCATAAACTTTGTGTTAGGCATTATGCAGCAAAATACCTAAACATTTTTACAATCCCAAAAACAAATTAAAAATTATACAAGTTCAAAAGCGCCCTGCCGGGCTGGCGGAGGCCTCTTATATTTGGGCATTTTGAAGTAAAATTCACGATTTCACCATCCCAAAATCTTTTGGAAATTAACAAAAATCCAAAAAGCGCCCTGCGGGGCAGGTTTGTCACATCTTCCATTATTTTCATTTTCCATTAAGTTTATGTTTGACATATGGAGCCAAATACACATTTTTAGATCCCAAAATCGCTTTAATAAATACAAATGATCAAAAATCGCCCTGCGGGGCAGGCTGGGTCCATTCTTTAATTTCAATTCGCTGTTAGCTTCTTCGCTCAAAATAATACACGTTTGTATAATCGCAAAATCGTTTTAAATGTGATTGAAATTGAAAATAATCCCTGCAGGGCAGAATTTGGGTACATTTAACTTCACTTTCTGTTAGCCACATTCTGAAAAAATACAAGTTTTCATTAATCCCAAAATCATTTTAAGAATTACAGAAAATCAAAATACGCCCTGCGGGGCATAATTGGGGGCCTTTCTGTTATGTTTTTCTTGTGAAAAAATGAACTTTTAAAATCACCAAATTGTTTTTACACTCCATTTTAAAGTTATAAAAATCCAAAAATCGCCCTGCGGGGCAGGCTGGTGGGCTGCTTTCTCCAAAAAACTTTTAAACAATAACAATAGCCGCCGAGGCCCCTGACGAGCCAGTCCGGCACTGCTGACAAACCTTTTTCATAAATTATGAACATTATAAATTGACAATGCAACAGGTGAGTGCCAATGGCCTGTGAAAGGTAGTGAATATCCAAACCCAGAATTCAAAGTCATTGGTTTGAGAAATTTAATTGGCTAAGCACTTGTAAGATCTTCTTTCAAAACTAACTTACAGATTTTGTGACACTAACCCAGCAAGAGACTCATTAAATACATCAACTCTACTTAAATGCAAGTACTAGGTACTACCTAGTGGCGGGTGTGACTACGATCCCGACAGCCGGGACTTTCAGGTTAAAAAAATAGTCCTGACCGTAGGTTTTACTGGGCAGCCTAAGGAATAAAACTCTCTATGGGTAGACAAATTCGAACTGGGCAACTTAAAAAAAATAACTCTATGGTTAGGCAGAATTAAAACTTGTGAAAATTACAAATAAAAAAAATGTGCTCCCAGCCGGATTCGAACCGACGACCTCTTGCACCGTGGTCCAGTACGCTATCCATAGCGCCATCTGGACGGTCATACTGAAAGCCGTTCTTAACCAGTATATAAATAAACAAGGCCAGTCGGGACTATTTTTTTAACCTGAAAATCCCGGCTGTCGGGATTTTAGTCACTACCCTACCTAGTACCAATTTTAATACTAGTATTTTACCTGAAGAATACGCTCGCGAACAAATGGCTGCAGGTTTCTTTGTATAATATACTGCAGTAAATACTGGCGTAGTGATACCAAATCTGATTCTTGCAAAAATTGCCATTCTCGTATAAGACCCTCTTTCAAGAGCCCTCCAGCTTCGAACAGAACGTAATCCACGCGGCTGGTTTCTGAAAAGTATAAAGACTTCAAATAGTAACTTGCACGGTTCCTTTGAGATTGCCAACTGTATTTATGTTTGATTGAGCATACTAACCCAAGATGTGTCTACATAATTCGTAAGGTGTCTTGGTTTTTCTAAATTGAAGAAATATGGCTTCTGCTGATCTGCGTTGGATTTCAGTGACCTGTGTTGGGGGAGCCTAGATAATGGAAGAGGTATAAATTAAGTGCACTTGAACAGGGTCCGAAGCATAACAGGGTCAATATCAACAGGTAATGGGATGTTCTTTTGAAAAGTGATTTGATCCAGAAGACTTGAAAAGGGGGCATACCTAACCTCATTTACGCGTTTGAAACAGTGGCCTAGTACGTTAAACAACGAAAATGTCGTAAAAATATAATAATTTGATTAGATTTACATACCAACATCATCTGTGCTGCAGCTTCAAGCTCCAATATAATTTGCTCAGCCATTATCGGAGATTGTTTTCATTACTCCTTTGGGCCCTTGAGGTTTATGCACTTGGATTTTATGGTCCTCGAAGATTCGAACTCAGGACCTTCGATTGGAATGTGTTCTGTTGCTCTTCGATTGGTGCTGACATCTTCGGGCAAAGACCGGAACGAAATAATTTTTAGTAGGCGTTTTGCAGGATGGCGGACACGACAGTGGATGCAACTCGTCGTTTAAATGTTAAAAAGCAAACATTAGACGATGCATACGCAGCTCCAGCAAACTTTCTTGAGATTGATGTTGTAAATCCAATAACACACGGTGTTGGGAAGAAAAGATACTCCGACTATGAAGTGAGAATGAGGGTAAGTCCGGATGTCTCCTTTCTGTCAATGTCACATCATGGCTTCATTCATGCTAAAGACTGACTCATCTACTAGCAATCACGTTTCCGTGATATTATGTTTATTTATAAAATGCTCTTATTTTTTCGCATCACCCTTAGACCAACTTACCAGTTTTCAAAGTGAAGGAATCTACAGTTCGTCGGAGGTACAGCGACTTCGAATGGCTGAGAAATGAGTTAGAGAGAGACAGCAAAGTAAGCTAATATTTATTACCACACTTGTTCTAAGTCTAATCACTCCTAATTCAATTATAATTGTACCTACCAAACAATTGCAGATCGTTGTACCAGCTCTCCCGGGCAAAGCTTGGAAGCGACAGATGCCGTTCCGTGGTGATGACGGGATTTATGAAGAAGATTTCATCGAAGACAGAAGAAAAGGACTTGAAATATTCGTAAATAAGTAAGTTTCTTTTTACAGTGCATTTATTGTACTACCTACTAAAATTTGAATCTTTAAGGCGGGGGCCTATTCTAGAACGAAAACATTTAATTTCAGATCAATGTTATCCTTATGGCCGTGAAATGATTCCGGACCGAAATGTTTTCGTTCTAGAATAGCCCTGGAGGCCTATTCTTGGGAAGAGGCCTATTTGGGAACGATTTCCCAATTCCATTCCTGATGGAATCTGGTCACGGCCATAAGGATTAACATTGCACCGAATCAGATTCCATCAGAATTGGGAATTTAAAAGTTCTAGAATACGGCCCCTGATGAAACGTTCAGCGAGGTCAATAAAGGTCAACGATCATTGGATCGGATCAAGACTCAGCAGTTGATTTGACTAATTTTGCAGGGCTGCCACTTAGTCACTTTTATCACTTAAAGTTACTTTTTTGGTCTCCAGTCACTTTTATTTACTTTTTTACAAGATTAGTCACTTTTCTCCCTTTTTTCGGATATCTGCAGTGAAAACTGGGGAATATTTGTTAAAAAAGTTGAAAATAAAAATACACCTCAGAACGTCTCAAAATTGATTTCAAAGTGTCACAAAACCAAAAAACGTCCTGCGGGGCAATGTTTTTGGGGCATGCCCTACCTTATTGGAGGGAAAACTGGGAATTAATAATATATAAAAAAAAAAATGAAATCAAAATACGCCTCAGAACATCTCAAAATTGATTTCAGAGTGACAAAAAACCATAAATGCCCTGCGGGTAGTGATGTAAATCCGTAAATTACGGGCCGTAAATTACCCGGTAAATTACCAATTTGTCGTAATTTACAACTTTCTTAAATTACGTAATTTAAGGCGTAATTTACAATGGTAAATTACGCGTAATTTGCTATAAAATACCGTAAATTACACAAACTCAGGCGCGTAGGAAGGCATTTTTCATCTTGGCACTTCCATATGATGACACTTCCAGATCACAGACTAGAGGCTATAACTAGACTGTGCCCAGATATACATAAATGTTGATAAAGAGATCCAAAAATTCACAGATTTGCTCCATTATGAGGTTGAATGGTAGGTACTCAAAATTTTCCTAATTTTTGCAAAACACATTATATTATCGTATTATCCAATGAGACAATATCTCAGTTCTCAAACATGATCATCCTCATGAATAAAATTTAATATTACGTCATTAAACTATGATACCAAAACATTTAAAAAAATCTGAAAAACCTACAGATTTTTCTCATTGGTTATTGTGGTGTTGCTTATTGCAACCATTTTCAAAGGAATTCCAAAATCAATTCATAATCGATTTTTATTTTACTAGAAATTCAAAAAATTCCCTGCGAGGACTTTAGGGATTTTATCAAATAACGCATTTACAGATTAGGTATATTGCATTTTGTCTTAAGTTTCCCAAGAATATTGCATCACATTTTAAAATTTCATTGAAAAGGATGCCAAAATAGCTTCAAATTTGATTCTTTTGAATGACTCCAAAAATTCCCTGCGGGGCAAATGGGGATTCTATAAAAACAAATAGTTATAATATTTTTGTCTAAAGTTTCCAAGAATATTGCATATGACACATTGACCATTGTACATTTCTTTGAAAAGAATGCCAAAATAGATTCAAATTCAATTCTTTTGTATCAAAAATTTAAAAAAAGGCCCTGTGCGGCAAACTGGGTGCGGGCCCCCAGATCCCCTTGTAACGGCGAACTACCATTTCCTCACATTCATTGATCCCCGATAATTTTGACCCTCCCCCCACTCAAAATAAAGTTCCTATTCGCCTGTATCTGCTAATTTGCAATCTTATTCAAATAAATATTGCATTTAAAAGTACTAATTCTTGTCACTGATTTTAATTACCATTTTTTCTTGGAAGAATAACTGCTCTAATATCAGGTGCAATTTTTTATTTTTAAATTACCGCACATTGGTACTTTACCCGGTAATTTACAGCGTAATTTACCAAATTATAAATTACCGGTAATTTCCCAACACTACCTGCGGGGCAAGGTTTTTGGGGCATGCCCCTACACCTTATTGTGGAGTGAAAACTAAGAAAAATTTAAAAACTAAAATACACCTTAGAACGTCTCAAAATTGAGTGTCAAAAACCAAAAAACTCCCTGCGAGCACTGTGGGGACGCGCATTAATGCGTTGCAAATTTTGTTCCTTCACTTGCCCCCCCTGGCAGAAATCCTGCCAGTACACCATCCCCCCATGGACTGACTTCCAATTTGACTACTGGTGGGTCCAAAATGTCAACCAAAAGGTCTTCCGAGTTATGAACATGCAGCTTGTTAAAGAGTTTACAACTATTGACGATTCTGCCGTGAAATTATAGAAAATTTGTCACTTTTCAGTTTTCAGTTACTTTTTCTGCAAATTTTTGTCACTTTTTCCCACTTTTTCCTTAATTTTAGTCACTTAAATCACTTTTTTGGAGGATCTTGGTCAGTGGCAGCCCTGTTTTGATACTTGCTACTATCTTGAGCTTTCACGTTTTCATTGTTTAAAACCTCAAAAAGTTAGATTTGAAATCATGAATCTCAAGAAATGGCCTCCTGTACAGGTATCATGATCGAAGGGAAATCCACCAACATCTAGGGCTAATAATGGGGCTAATAATTTAGGTGTACACACCTAAAATTGACAGTTTTTGTCAAAAGTTCATTTGGTATATGTAGGTTACTTTGATTATGATTCACTAGCCTTGAATGTTTTGATAGCGGAGAGAGGAGCTGTGAAAATCCACTGCTCAACATTCCTATTATAATTCTTGAATTTACATTAAAAATCAAGTTATTTTAAAATAATTTGAAGAAAATTTTTCAAATCCATTCAATGAATTGAATCAATATTCAGTTGAATCTAGCAGGAACCAATACTCAAAGACGACGGCAAATGTTATTGACAGCCAGCCGCTGGATTTGCCAATTTTACGATGAACTTGGAAACTTATTAAACTCCTCCTGAAGAACTATTCTAAATGTCCTTGTCGTCTTGTTGCGCTTGATACGGGCTCGCTGCACAACCGAATGCTATATGTGTAACATGGTAATGACGCCGTATCAGTTGATACGAGACGACAAAGAAATTTAGAATAACCACCCTGAGAGACACCAATGCCACACTCGTTGACGTTTTCTTTTCTGCTTCAGGATTGCTGGGCACCCACTGGCCCAAAACGAGCGCTGCTTGCATATGTTTCTCCAGGATCCAGTGATTGATAAGAACTATGTCCCGGGCAAAATCCGAAATGCGTAAAGAAATTAATAGTGTTCTCAATATGTTGACGGTGCAAAAATTATCGATGTTAAATACCTACTCTGTGACATTACATACACTATTACAAACTACTTAGTATAGGCCAATATTATTATTATACTACCTATTATATTTCATCAAACTTAGTTATTGAGTTTTGATTCTTTACTTATTAATTATGAGCTATTATTGTATAATCATTCTTCAATCCTCTTATGAATTGTGTACTATTGTGGAAACTTGCATATTCACAGGTTTTTGTGTGAATACATTCTCACTGCATGTAGGTACAAATCAAGACAAATATTATTAACTATTAAGTCTTTATTTTCAAATTATAGTGTTCAATTCTTTGGTACTCTGTAATTTAGTTTGATGGTGATCGTGATAATCGTACGTGCGAGGGATTTCTACACAGCTAGAAAATGCATCATGAATGAGCATTAACAATATTAGATTTATGAATTTGTAAAATTAAAATAAAAACAATTCTCAAATATTGAATGTTGACTCTTTAGTTTTTCTGGGCAGTTGATTCCTCTGGCTTCTATGCTCGCTTTCCTCGGACGGCCACTATTTCCTTCCACAGATTCTTCAACTCTCTGAAAAGAATTTAACTTTTACCTCGGGTAACCAACTCCATCCAGGTCTTCAAAGTGTACTTTTTAGTTTAGGCTTCCACACACAACATTTTTACACAATGCCACAGACATCGAGTACAGATCATCCCATGGTACATGTTCCATGACCATAAGCAAGGCACAATTCAAAAGACAGGTTTAGGAAGAAGTCAAAAGCAAATTTGTGTGGCAAAATTTTAGAAGTTTGGTGGAATTTTTTTTCCCAATATGTACCTAGGGGATGGAATTTTCAGTTTATTTAATTTTGAAAGTAAATTGTATATTCTGTATTTCTCGAGTATATTAATAATAAATATTTAATATAGGTGTACACTTTGCAAAAAAAACTCAGAACAAATTTGAATGACTGCATGTCATGTTCAATCAATGCTTGTTATCATCATTGAAATGAGAGGTCACCTACTCGAGTGAGACAAGGAGATCTCTTGGACTGACTTTCTGTTGGTGCGATTTAACATTTATCAGTAAATCGGATTTATTGAGCGATCATTTTTAGTTCTGCCCAGTGTACAGTGAGATTCAGAAGAAAGCGGTCGGAGTGCCCCGTGCACACTGCCTGGCACAGGGGCACTACGACCGCTTTCTTCTGAATCTCACTGTACATGAAGCTGATTGCTCACTGGTGTTTTATGCTTCCTTTCCTACAGAACACTTTCTGAAATCAGTGTTGTGCTATTGGGTTAATCGAGGCCACAACGTGCATCAAAAATGTTGACTACACTACATAAAATATTTAAAATCCCTGGTTTGTTCAAGTAAGGAGTTACCTCCAATGGTACCGCCATCTTATACCTGCAGTTGAAGTAGAGTTCCTCCGTGTTGGGCAAGAGCATGAAGAGCAGTTCGGAGCACGGCAAGCAGATGTACGTGATAAACGCTACTTGATCGTCGGGGATCATATCCTGCTTTTCTCGGTCCATCAGTGACAGCGGTGTGAAACCCATTTCTTTCTCGCGATCACCCTGAAAGAGAACATTTCGGTTCAACATCTTGAATCTACTAAATATTTAACAGAAATTGTGGTATTCATTGCTCATTATTAGATTTGCACCGGAAGTTGGGTTGGGTGAGTGGTTAACGCTCTGAGCTTGTATTCCAGAGGCCCGGGTTCGATTCCCGCGGCCGTCCTTCCTGACTGGGGTTTTTTCGTGGTTTTCGCTCAGTCGACAGGCAAATGCTGGGAAGGTACCCTACTAATAGGCCACGACCGCATCCTTCCCGCCTTCCATCCTTACCTACTCTTCACCATCATCTCCCAATCATCATCATAATCATTCATCCGTCGCCATTAGCCTCGCTGCAGAACAGTGCGACGTTAAGCCCCAGACAAAAAAAAAAAAAAGGAATCTTAGATATGGCACTGGGAATCATAAAAAAATCTACAAATTCAACCGCTGTAACGACTGACAGTAACTAACTTTAAACTGTTGGTGCTCCATTTCTTTTGATATTTGTTCATGTTAAACAGTATTAAAGGTATGGCCCAACCAATTAGGTTGTGGACTTTTGAACGCTCGAAAGTGATTAAAATGTGTAAATTAAACCAAGAATAGAGCCTTGTAATATTCTACTCCCTGTTACGTAGCACAGGCTTGCAATGAATATTTCTTTGTATCTCACCTGGTTGTAGAATTCTCTGTACAGAGACTCTGCTATTTTCTTTGCAACGGCGAATGGTTTCGATTGTCCAGATAAGTCACACGATGTCATCATTATGTCTTTCAGGAAAACACTGAAAAACATAAAACAATAAGCAAACTGGGATAGCTAGAAGGTAACTTTATGTTTGTTCTTGCATGTTAAGCATTGTGCTATGCCAATCGTGCTTGGACCTTAAAGATTTATAGCGAAGAGGTAGCCGAATGTATCCTCTAATATTTTAAATTATATGAACAAAATGGAAGTGGTGCCAGTGCCACTGAAAGGCCCACAGGAACTAAATTTGTGTGTGGGGGGGGGGGGATAATATTGGAATTAACATTGGCAGGAGATTTATTTTACATACTAGGAAAACGCTCTGTGTAACGCGTTGATGAGCGAGCACGGACAGGCGCAACATCTCGAACCGAAATTATGTCTATCGAAAATATCATTAAAAGCCAATAATTCTTGAATTTCGTCAGACTCAAGTATAAAAATCTCAAAATTGTCCTAAAACATTAGTCCCAATAACCATGCAAAGCTTAAACCTTTTGAACCTTTCTGATTGAACTGTTCCTCGTTAATATTCAAAAATCACAGGATCTCTTAAAAAAAATAGACCTGGGACCACTCATATGATAAAAGTGTGTGTACTTACACAATATTAGATCGATCTGTTGAATGGTCATATCAGTTTCATACGTTTGAAAGTTTCTACTCTAACAACCTTGGAACTATAAAGAGTCGAAGTAGCCGTGATCAACATTTTCGAGAAATTTGACAGCCAACACGCAAAATGTCCGTAAATCGTCAATAACTTTTGGATTTAAACATAGATTAGTCTGAAAATTGTCAAAAATGCAGATAATGTTAGTCCCAATGACCATGCAAAGTTTTAAGTTGATCAGTCATACGGTTCAAGTTTAAATTTAAAAAATAACATAAAAGATTTTTTTAAATTTTAACCAATGGGAGGATTTGGCTGAAACTTTGTAAGATTGGGTACAATGTTGGTCGCCATGACTTGTCAAAATTTCAAATTGATCGGAACTACCAATCAAAAGATATTTTTTTTTAAATTTGAACCAATCACATGAGCCCGTTCAAAAACGATCCCAGGGACCGCATAGATTACGTTAGTATATGTGCAAAATTTCAGATCGATTGGTTGTGCCGTTTGACCTGGGCAGTGAACACAAAAAAAAAAAAAAAAAAAAAAAAAAACACACAGAGAAAGTGCCGTAAGAATACCGTGGTGACGCTCGCTACGCTCGCTCAACAAACACAATGGGGGAACCCCCTTCCCCCCATGCACCACCAGGGGATTTCAGGAATGAATTTGGTGCATTTCTATTTAATTTGAGCACCAGGTAGGTAGGCACTTCTAGGTATTTATGCCTTTTTCATCTTCAAAAATAAATTCATAAAAACATAAATTGCGGAATTGGTTGAGAGAGGGGGTGAGGGAATTCGCCCCCCCCCCCCCCCCACACTATAAACCTGACCACTGATATTCATTTGTTACATTACAACAGCTCACCGATGAGTTGGGTTTTTAATATCGAACTCCGTGGTTTGCAGAGTGGCAAGTAGATTGGTCCTGCACTTGAAATAGAGCGCCAAATCCGTGGCAATGATCGCTTGATGGATATCTTCTACCATTTCCTTGTATATGTTTTCAGGCACAGAGCCTAGGACATTAGAACCCTGGGAAGAAACAGTGAATCAGAAATAAGTGTTCATACCGTTCTTAATCATTAATCAATAACGAAACTTTCATATCAGAATTTAGTCTACATAGCTGCATAGACATCATTAGGGGGGGCCAAATCTCTGAATTAAGACAAAGGTTAGTAGGCTTTGTTTGTTAGTAGGCTTGTTTGTTAGTTGTAAAACCTACTGATAAGTCGGATTGACTTAGTAGGGCTATTTTTGTGTGCATAAAAAAAAGTGTTTTTTGTAATATTATTTCTTGTGTGATCAATAAAAAAAAAAAAAAAAAAGGCAAAGGGGGTACGGCACTCAGAAGACGCGTAGCTCGGGAGAAAAATTGTGATCCCCGAGTGGATTTGATGCATTTCTATGAGTTTTGATTTTGCAAATAATATTTTTGTAAAAAAGTGCTTGCTGTGTATAGGGTCATGTATTTCGAGCAGCCAATAATATATTTCTACTTTTTAAAAATTATTGTGAAGACAGAGGGTTTGGGGTCAAAGCCCCCCCCCCCCCCCCCCCCCTCTGAGAAATTTTTCTCTCAAGGTCATACATCTTAGAGCAATTTTGAAGAAGTTTTATAAAAAGAAAATTTTAGGGAAAAACACAATGATTCATGAACAAAAAAATTATGAAATGAAATAAATATTTTTTTGGAAGGTGGGTAGGTACACTTGACCAAACAAAACTTGAACCAATAAATCTGATAGGCTGATAAATGTAAGATCGCACCATCAGAAGTCAGTCCAAGCGATCGCGTTGTTTCACTCTAGTAGGTGACCTCACATTTCAATGATAATAACAAGCTTTGATTGCTTATGGGACATGACCAGCAGTCATTTAAATTTGGTCAACGTTCAAGTTTTGTTTGGCCAAGTGTACCTAGTCTATTTTTTTATGGTATTATTATCAATGCATATCAATTCTGTTCCAATTTGTAGGATATTAAATTGGGATGTTAAATATCTAACTCTGGAAATTTATGGAAAATTAAAAATAGGTAGTACGTGGTTTTGCCATAGCCACTGATTGAGAACTAAACCTGCATTATGTCTGCATGAGCTCACAGATCGTCACAAAAATAATTTTTATTTGAATATTGTTTGTTGAATAGGAAGGCTGAAAAAGTGGTAGCTTTATGAAGATCTAAAGACAAAATTAACTCGCTGATGAAGGTGGCAAGTTGTGACAGTGTTAGGACGAGATAACTCCTCTGTATTTGCTATCGATTAGATCAGATATAACAAAGAGAAGAGCACACCTGTAGTAACATCATTGTGACCTGGAAGTGGTGGTTCTCGAGGGTAGAATCAGGGAAAAGGAGCGTCAAGTTGTGGTCCGTCATCTTGAGGAAGATGTTTGTTAATCCCTGATGGTCGATGTCGTGGCAGAGAGCAGCGATTACCAGTGCCAAACTCTGTCAAAAACACGAGATTGTTCCTTCTTTATACTAGAAACTGTTCTGCGTAAACCCACTGATAAGAGAGCCGTTTGCGTGCGCGTAGATAAATTGCTTTAATTGATGAGTTGCCCTATGTATCTATTGCAGAAAGAAAATCCAATTATTTGCTAGTGATTCAAGTTTTTAAACATTATAAAATGTGGCTCTGTGGTCATCTTGAAACTAGAAGAATTTCAAGAAGAGAGATAAATGAAATTCACATTAATTCTGTGGGGTACTCACTTCATCTACCAACGCACTAGGCTTATTATTTTGTTTTATTTATTTTATCAAACCAAGATTCTAACACAATGTCAGGTCATGGGGTGGACGAACCACCAACTATCTTGGGCATCTACTTCTAAGGCCCGGTTGCACCAAGTCCCGATAAGTAGGATAAAGTTCACTTTAGCCTAAAGTGAGCTTTAGCGGTCTAGATGGCTGTGTTTCATTGGCTGTTGCCATGGTTTCAGCCGATAAATCCTGCCGCTAACTTTATCAGGACTTGGTGCAACCGGGCCTAAGTCTGGAGCCGACTTGCCAGGTCCGACGCCCCTCCTCTATCTCCGTCTCTTCATCTTCTTCTTCCTCTTCCTCTATTGCTGTTTTCTTTTCTTCATCCTCCCTTTTTTCAACCAACCCCTTCCATCTATCCACATCCTCCCACCATTTTTCGTCTCTAATCACATTCCAATTTTCTCCTCTTTCTTCCGCAGCCCTTTCCACTCCACTCATCCACTTTGTTCTCGGTCGCCCAGCCTTTTTCTTGCCTATAGTTACTGCTCGATCTGCCTCCCTTCTTGGAATTCTTCCTTGTTCCATCCCTTGCAATCGCCCATACCATCTCAACCTTTCCTTCCCCAGTTTAAAACTAAGTGTTTCCACTTCCAAATCTTTCCTTATCTGTGTACTCCTTATCTTGTCCAATTTTGTAACTCCTGCAACACTTCTGAGAAATTTCATTTCTGCCGCTTCCAATTTCAATTCCTCTTTACATCCCATTGGCCAAGTCACTGATGCGTATGTTAATATCGGCAGAAAGTACGTCTTGTAGAGTAATACTTTACATCTTAGTGGCATATCCTCATTCCACAGCAGTTTCCTCACACTCTGATAAAATCTTTCTGCAGTAGACACCCTTTTCTCAATCTCTTTATCCCCCTTTCCATCACTAACCAATATGCTACCCAGATATTTGAACTCTTCTCTCTCTTCCAACACATCTCCTTTCAATTTGATACAGCACCTCGTCTTCTTTTGCCTCTCCATTACCATTATTTCACTCTTCTCTCTGCTTATTTCCAACCCATACTTATCAGCAACCATCTCCCATCTTGTTACCTTTTCTTGCAATTCTTCTTCTGTTTCACCAAATACCATCACATCATCTGCATATATCAGAGTTATATGCAAAACAAATTGTTTGTCAATTTGTCAATTTGTCAAAACAAATTGTCAATTGTTTTATTTACGTAAATTGGATAGATGTGATTTTAATTCAACTTATTTCAAACATTGAAGACTAAATGAATCAATAGTAAAATGATCAAATTTTGACAGCAGATGAAAGCACCTAGACAGTAGGTACAAGGTAGTAGGTATACCTACATGATATTGCAGATAATTATGTTAAACACTATGTCCATATCATACAAAAAGAAGCAGGCAAAGTCCCTCACCTCCATGGGCATGAACAGATGCAGGTTTCTCTGGAGAATGTTGTACATGCAGTGGCACACATTGAAGGCGTGATGGAAATTGTGGTACGGATTGTTCCGGTAACCCTTCTCCACCATGAGGATGAACTTACACACAGGTTTCATCTCAGTGAAGAAGTTATTGGACACTACTTGGAACATGTGCAGTATCAGAGGAATCAGTATGTCCTCGAACCCAGTTACGTACCACGAGAACCTAGAAGTATTCATTTGCTCAGTTTCAATTGTCTATGGGTGGACCTACTTCCCTAGATGTGTAATTAAGTGAGCACAACACTTTCTCATCTTTTGTTAGTTTTTTTGCCTACATTGCCCAGTTCACACCGATCAACCAAACAATCTGAAATTATGCACACATACTAAGGTGATCAGTCACATGAATAATTTAAGAGCAAATTCCTCCGATTGGTAGAATGGTCATTGGAACTAGCATTTTATTAGTTTTGCCGATTAGTTTTGCTGCATAATTATTTTCTGAACATTGATGCAATGATATCTCTACATACACAAATGTATAGTTCAAGTTTGAACTGCCTTCTTGGAGACTGACCTGTCAAAGTTTGGCGGCAAATGGTCGAGGATTGGTTTCGCGAGGAATGCGCTAATGTCGTGGCGACAAGGAGCCATGTGATAGACCAGCATCTCCAGGTGAATGTTGTTAGTGACATTCTGCCGACAGGTAAGAGTTGACATTATGATGCACAGATCGGTAAGTACCTGTTCTAAAATGATTTGAAGTACTTACAGATCTCTTCATTTGTTGTTGAAGTCGAGAGAAATTAAGTACTAGAGCACAATAGACAGAGAAAGTCTGAAATAATATTTCATCATAGGTTGAAAAACATGGTTCAATCTTTTTGTTTATAAGCTGGACAACACCTGCAAATTAACAAAACCAATTAAAGACTGATATAAGTTATTAGTAGGTATCTATCTGATTCTGTTTTGAACTTTACCTTGATAATTAAAAAAGGTTTGTTATCTGAATTTTGATGATTTTTCATTGCATCTTATGAAATTAAATTTCCCAGTGACACATGATTAATTTTCAAGTAGAAAAATAGATAGGAACCCAGTGAGTTTTACATCAACAACAAGTCTGAGTAGGCAATCAAGTTTTAAAAACACAATTTAGGTAATGATTTTGTAATGATTCAAATGATTCTATTTCTAATGAATGGTTTTAATGATTTTAATAAGTACTGTTTACCAAGAACAATTTTGTCTTTTCCCAGGATAGGCATACATAAAATGGATCGCGTAACAAAACCGGTTTGCAAATCCAACTCTTTGTTAAAACGTAGATCAGTATAGGCTTCCTTTACGTTGATCATCTCCCCTGTTCTAGCAACCTCGCCAGCGATGCCTTTCTCTGTACTAAATCTGAAACATACAAAGCCTCACTATGGTTATCCTGAGGCAACAACGACAAAGTAATTGAGAATGAGTAGACATAACGTTGAAAGAGATCTCACCGGATACGTTGAATCTTTTTGAACATCTCACGCTTGCCGCTGATGTTTATGCCTTCATCAAAAACATCTGCCACAAGTTCGTGACTGTCTGGTTCGATGATGTAGAAAGATCCAGTTTCTGCTCCAACAGTTTGCTTTGCAAAACTCTGCACAGAATGGTGAAAGGAAAGCATGCAATTGGGATGCAAATTGTAATACCTACACTAAAATTTGCTCCGTTATTTTAAATTATATTCAACAATATTTTCACAAGCAATAATTATTAGGGGTGAACACTTAATCGTTTAAGTAAATTTAATTATTAATAAATAACTTTGAAATTGTAAATTCCCAATTGGTGCAAGACTATAATTTTTTGGGAAATCTGTTGATTTGCTCAAATTTAAAAAAAAAATCTTTAGATGGGGCGATGCCAAGCTAGGACGACGGGATCGGCCACTTCGGCGCTAGCGTCGAGGCTGTGCTTTTCAAATCAACGCATTTCTTACTCCACAGTCCGTATTTTCATGTTATATTATAATAATTAATGTTGATATTTGGTTATTTAACGAAATAGTGGATAATTATTAGAAATGGTAGTGTAATAATGATATTTTGATCATATATGGACAGCTCACAGAATTATTTTTGTTTCCAGTGCTCTCTTGAACTGACTCACTGCTTAATGGAATTTTGTAACTTCCAATTAAAACAATTGAGAGGGTGTCGCTTCAGATTGAAATAGAATTTGCTTTATATATTGCACTATCTTCTTATTTTTACACATTTAATTATACTAGAGTAAAAAATCTATGTATCTAAACAGTGAGTACATCTTCTTACGCATGTCAAAATAAAGTTTCGCGAGTTTTAATTTTGAGTGGCACGAACAGCTTACTTCACACTTGTCACAAAACCGATGGCAGCACCCTAGCGGGAGATAGTTTGGCTAGTGCCCTATTGGTTGGTTTGATCAATTTGAAATATTGACATGACAAGTCATTACGACCAACGACCAACATTGTCCCCAATCTTACAAAGTTTCAGCCAAATCCTCCCATTGCCTGGTTAAAATCTGATTTGAACCCATCTTTCCTGTGGTTTTTGAAATTTAAACTAGAACTGTTTGACCGATCAACTTAAATTTTACCATGGTCATTGGAACCAACATTTTAGGTATTTTTACCACTTTTCAGACTAATCTGTCATTAGTATCTTCAAAAGTTATTAACTGTTTAAGGACAATTTGTTCTATAATCGTGAAATATTTGCAAATTTATGGCAGTGCCACCTTGATGCTTCCATTCCAAGGCCTGTAGAGCAGAGACTTACAAATGCATACTTATCAAATCACATGCAGTGCGAATGCTCGCTCCCCAATGCGTTACACAGAGCGTTTTCCTAGTTATATTAATAAAGTACCCAATTTTCTGATGTTTTGGAAACATGTGGTCAAGCTATAATATTCATGACCAACAATTTTTTTCCAAAGCAAGGTGATTTCCTTCAAATAGATAACAAAATGTGAATACCTCAACAATTTATTAAGAGAAGATTACTATTAGTAGCTAGTACTATAAAATGCCCACAATAAATAAGGCAATTTAATTATTAATATTCGGAACCTTGTATAAAAAAATCAGATCATATTTCATTTGCAACTAGGTACTGAAGTAATTGTTGAATAAATTTGTTTGAAAATTGATCATCTATCAGTCACTACAACTGGGAAACAAGATGAATGTCAAGTTAAATTAACGAATGGCAATCAGTCCCGATTCAAGAAGTTTCTGAATGTTTGTAGCAACTTCTGGATTCTTTAAGTGATCTTGGAGCGCCCTAGGATCATTCTGCATCTGTTCTAGTATGAGCCGCATGGCTGGATCACGCATGATAGCTTGAATTTCTGGATCAGCCATAGCTTGTTTCCTTACTTCCTCGGGGTTTGAGTTCATGTTCAGCGTACACGATTTGTATCCCTTCACTGCCTCAGCATTGTTTGCGTCAAGTTCCAAGGCTTTTGAGTAAGCAATTAAAGCTTTTCCTTGATACTGCATTCCTTGCAAAATAT
This sequence comes from Leuctra nigra, assembly GCA_934045905.1. Classification (NCBI taxonomy): domain Eukaryota; kingdom Metazoa; phylum Arthropoda; class Insecta; order Plecoptera; family Leuctridae; genus Leuctra; species Leuctra nigra. Next base: position 36,069,645 of record OW203766.1, read on the forward strand.
TTCCTTTTCTAATCCAACCCTTGATGAATTTTGGGTCAAGCTCGAGACATTTCTCACAATCCTTGAGACCGAGATCGAATGCAGCCAGCTTCGTATAGCAAGCAGCTCGATTGCTATAGTACTTGGGGTCATCCGGATTGCGTTTGATTGCCTCACTGTAGTGTTTCATTGCATCAGCGTATTTACCTTCCTTGAAATAGTCATTTCCTTTCACCTTCTCTTCCTCAGCCTTCATCGGATCAATGTAAGCTTTCATTTCTTCCTCTCGAATCTGCCTCTCAACATCCGAGAGTATAGCTTTAATCTCCGGAGTTCTCTGTTCAGACATTGACTTTTCATAAGCAGACTTGGCTTCTTTGAGTAGTCCCAATTTTTTATATGCATTGCCACTACGCATGAAAGCTTTAGCAATTAACTTAAAATCAGTGCGATTTTCTCGTCCAACTTCGACAGCTTTTTCACATTGTTCAATACACAACTGGTAATCCTTTTGCTCAAAATATACTGCAGCTATGTTATTCAAATATGTGATATTCCCTTCTTCATATTCCAAAGCTTTTCGGTAATGAGCCAAAGCCACTGGAAAGTCCTTCTGTTTGTACGCAGCATTGCCCAGTTCCTTCTCTCTTCTTGCATTTATCTGTTCTGGCAACAAATCTTCATCCATTTTCTCGACCTTTGAGGATGGTTTTGTTGCAGATGCTGGCGCTTTTCGTTTTGTATGTGGAATATGACCTTTGGTGGTTGGCATTTCCATAGCCTCATCGTTGTCCTCAAAACCAGGCATATTCATACCAAACAATGCCTCAAGAGTAGTCATCACTCTTGGATCAGAGAGTTTTGAGCCCAATGTTGATATGTCACGTTGAAAGTCCATAATCGTTGCAAGGTATTCAGGGTCATCCATCCATGCCTTTGTACGAGGATCTGCTTGAAGTTTTACAAACAGATCAGGTGCAGCAAATGGATTTCTAAATGCAGTCCTCTCCTGTTCTCTATTTGCAACTCCCTCCAGACCCTCCCGCAACAAAGCATTTGTTGGATCTATAGCAAGTCCTTCTTCATAAGACGCAATCGCTTCTTGATTGCGGTTCAGGAAAGCCAGAGCACTGCCCTTGCGGGAATAACCCTTAACCCAATCTGGTTTCAGCTGTACAGTCTTCTCAGCATCTTGGAGTGCCTCTAAGTATTGTCCTGAGTTTGCATACGCTGCTGATCTATTGCTATAGAGTACATGATTTTGATCATCCAACAAGATTGCTTGGGAATACAACTTAATAGCATCAGATATCTTTCCATTTTTAAGTGCCAAGTTACCCAAATCTTTTAAAATACTTGCATAGTCATGATTTGTCATAACTGATATTTTCGTATAACAGGTAGGTACCTACTACCTAAAATAACACAGTTCGAGCTGAAGCGTTTAAAATATCAAATGTTAGCTCTGCAGGTTAGCTTTCATGCAACAATGAATAAAAATGCAGATTGCAGACAAATGATGCAGACAAATTACTTTGTATGAATTTCCACTGCATACTTGAGTTGTCAATCTAGTAGGCTTTCTAAATCTATTTGACAATCTTGTAAACAAAGTTTAATTCAGGAAATTAATTAATGCATCACTCAAAAATATCAACTCCTTTCACGAAGTCTATTGTGTATTATTATTTATTACTATGATAATTGTTGAGCTCTTACAGCTGATCATTCGTATTTATCTTCTTACTTTATTTTGATTTTCTTTCTGTTCTAGTGTAGGTACACTACACTAGAACAGAAAGAATGTGAAGCGGCGAAGATGAAGTTTTTCTGGAGCATACAACAAGGAGCAACAAAGATGGAGTAGATCAGGAGTGCAAAACATAGAACAGACTTGAAAGCGGAGAGGTTGGAATTCAAATTGGGGAGAGGGTGGCTACGGTGGTTTGGCCACATGAAGAGGATCAAGTGGAAGAAAATACCTCGTCGGGAGTTTAAAGTTGCAAACTAGATAGAAGGAGAGTAGGAAGACTGAGGGAGAAGTGGAGAGAGTTGGAAGCAGAGGTTGTGCAAGAGAGACTGTAGAAGTAGGAAGAAGTGGAGGATAAAAAGTAGTGGGATGACAGGGAGAGGTTGAAGATGCTTGTGGAGAAAAAAAGAAGAAGAGGAAGAGCCCAGCCTAGCGAGCTAGCTCAGGAGAATGGAGCTCCGGTTAAAAGTGGCCTTCGCCACCCTCAACCCAACTTTTGGAACCGGGAGGAGGATTACGAATACGATAGTAGTGGAACTGGTGGATGGGGGGGTGATGCAGGGGGATGGCATCCCCCATGGGGAATATATTGATAGTTCCATCCCCCCATGGCTCATTTGCCCAGTTCACCTCATTTGTCCCATTTTTAAATTTGAAGGTCAACTGGTTTCAAACAAATTATGGTCTGCAAACCCCAGACATTGTCTATGCATGTCTGCAAAATGTCAGCTCGATCAAAGAAACGGTGTGAGCTGTATAGCATTACGGAGCAAAAAATAAATTAAAACAGAGGTCCACACCAAAGAGCGAAAAATAACGGACGCTCGTATCGCTCACTCAATTTATAGAAAAGAAGTTCCTTCGTGCTTCTTTCCTTTTATATCAGCCAATCGAACAATCGACATTGACCCAATCAATTTATTTTTGACAAGTGTCAAGTATTCCTCTTCATATTAAAAATTTGGCCAGATTAAAATAATATTTAATAGGTATCACTAAAACAGCAACAGAATGACAGCTTTTCTGAATGGTGCCACCAAGATAGTGGCAACAATTAGGTAGTGATTTCTCACGCAAGATATGAATTAGGAATAGCCTGAATATGTACACAATATGTCAATACCTAGAGAGATAGGTAATTGCGCTATTTTACCATAATTTCGGATATAACTTTCTCGGTAGTAATATCATCAGAATAGTGATGTTCTGTTAGTTGTAGGAGGAATTCGTGTAGATTTTGATGTTGTTGCAAGCCGTATCGCTGCTGATTATGATGAATAGCAGCTCCCATCCATCCTGTCACTGCTATTACTATCTGCAAGTCAAACTGAGCGCACAGCATCCCAGTCATTCACTCGGTGTTAATACAAAGAAAGCGGCTTTTGAATATAGGTAATATCTTATGAGAATGACACAAACTGTTGCAATTAATTTTGGATTAAAGTATTTTTGGTATCTTTTGGCTAGACAAATCAATAATCAGAGCTCGATCTATATTACAAACCTCTTCATATGAAGATTGTTCCAGATCTCTGTAAAGTTCAATGACAGCAATGATTTCATGGTCTGGAGTGACCACAGGAACACAGAGTACAGCCTTAACATTCAAATCTACAAGAGTATATGAATTTCATTAGACAATTATTAACTGTTAAGAGCAACTTACGAAAACTATGTCCATACCAACATTGAAAATTCCATAAGAATCAAACATTACCATTAAAACCAATTCCCTTAGGAAACCGACTGTCTCCAAGTATGTCATCCACAATAAGAAATTCTTTAGTCTTGGCTACAAAACATGCCACTGTTTTGCCTTCGTCTGTAAAATTGAAAATTAAAATTTATAGTACTTGGAAGAAGAAGACGAGGAGGAGACGCCAGGTGTAGCCAGCCGTCACCAGTAGTCCTGCGGCCCTAGTGTTGGTGGGAACAGCCACCCCCTGACCCATCGTATGGATGGAACCAGCGGATAATTATTATTATAAGTGTTATAAGTGTTAACGATTCAGTACAGTATAGAAAATGTTGTCAAAATAATGCTTCAAAATATGAATCTAATAGCAACGAACCTATACTCCACGTGACTCGATGACGTAGGCTTATCACATTTTTGGGTTGCTGGTAAATTTCTCCCAGCGCAAGGTTAACCATGTACAGTGTAACTCCTATTGAAAAGAACAGTTGACCTCAAATGAAAGTTGCAACATAGACATAAATAACATGTAGACCAGGTATTGTAACACTCGTAGTCCTACCAAATGATTTTGTAACTGTTTTAAGCACATCTGCAGTGTCCTGCAAGAGTGACGGAAGCTTTGTATTGTCACTTAATTTAGCAGACAAATTAGTAAGGTTGTCACTGGAAAGTGTAGCCCAAGAAACTTCCGAACCCTTTTCTCGTTTCCTAGCTACCATTTCCGTCTGGGCGCGTTGAATTGCTTCAAAAAAAGGTGATAGCACACGACGAGTTGCTGTTTCTGTGACTTTGTTAGTCTTTTTGTTCTCCGATCTTCTTCTGCCTTGACTGAGGTGGAGGTTTCGACGAGGACCACCTTTAGTATCAATGGAACTTGTACCAGGGCTGGTGTCAGAAGTCGTCGGGTGCTTATTCAAGTCAAAATCTTTAGCCTCAGCCATTTTGTTATAGGTAATGCAGTCAATTTGCAATTAATAAATTCCAGGTTCCAGTAATAGGAAGAGAAGTAAGCAAACGCAATAGAAAGATGGTAGCTTGATTATAAGAAAAATGATAAGTACAGTTATATTTTCATAAAAAATAACAAATGACAATCACTCAAAATATTTCCAGATTTTTTCAAATCACTGATGAATTCAAAAACAAACTTGATTCATAGAAAAATAGCTAGTACCTGTTTGAAAAGTGTAATAGAAATACCTATAACTTTTTAATCAAATGGAAATTTTATAATAATACATTTTTCCATAACTAAAGTTCCTTGCTCTAAATATGTAGTTGTGAATGTAATAAGAACTCAGTACTCACCAAGTTGATGGTTGAGTGGCTGGTCTCCGACGCCCGCAGCTTGTCTCCGAGTGTTCCGAGTGTTCTGGGGCCGCGCCTGACCGCCCCGCACACGCCACAGCTGGTGGGCTCGCTGCGGTCACACCGAGTGACAGTGTGGTGGGAAGAGGAACAAAGCTCCTGCGAGGCATCTCAACATACCTGACACAACTGCAAATACAATATAGATTCACTTTTTTAAGATTTTGTGAATAATAAATAGGTATGTATTCTCAAGTAATATCTTTGAAAGTTTCTTTGATATACTGTCCTTCAGTTGGCAAGATAATTTCAATAAAAGATTAAACATGACGAAATATTCCAAAGATAGGTATATCTTTGAAAAATCTCGGCTGATTCTTTAAATTTATTTTAGTTGTGTTAAACGTCGCACTGTTCTGCAACTAGGCTAATGGCGATGGATGAATGATGATTGATGATGATGTCTTTTGAGAAATTAATAGCAGGTAGGTAAAATTTACAAATATTAATAACTCTGGAAATGGAGCCAGTTTTAGTAGATTCTATTTCACCTCTCTTAGTGTATTTTAACTTTGTTGCCGCTTATAATGTAAATTATTTAGCCTTTAGCCACTCAAAGATTATGATGTCTTAAGAAACGGATCGAAACAAGAATACAGCTTAATTAAATGATCTTTTAAATCGTTTTGATTGAATCACAAGCTGCAAGCGTAGTTTTTCTTTTTGACAGGTCTGACCATGGAGTTCGATCTCCAGGGCAACCTATAACTCCATGGTCTGACGAAATACCTAAGTATGTATATTGTGTCCTTTAAATATTAAAATTAAAATATGACGTACATATAAATTACATATATGAAATATAAATATGGCCTCATACAGGATCTAGTTACTAGCATATGTTGTGTACCTACTACCTACCTAGTACCTACTATTGTGGAACATCGCAAATTCACAGGTTTTGTGTGAATACATTCTCACTGCATGCAAAGACAAATATTTGTAAGTCTTTATTTTCAAATTATAGTGTTTAATTCTTAGGTGCCTACTCTGTAATTTAGATTGATGGTAATCGTGAATGAATCATGAATATGCATTAACAATATTAGATTGATGAATTTGTAAAATTAAAATAAAAACAATTCTCAAATATTGAATGTTGACTCTTAGTCTTTCTTGACGATTGATTCCTCGGGCTTCCACACTCGTTTTCCTCGGACGGCCACTATTTCCTTCCACAGATTCTTCAACTCTCTGAAAGGAACACAACTTTTATCTCGGGAATCCAACTCCAAAATGTGTGATTAATAGGCCAGAGAAGGTCACGAGTTGCACCCGGGGTCCTGATTCCATAACTATTTTCGATAGCTGGCGGAATAGCAATCTGTATTAATCTTTTGGCAAAATCTCATTGCAAGCGGATTTGCTGCTACTATGCAGTTATAGAATCGCAACTCGGGTCCTTGAAGTGTATTTTTAGTTTTGTCTTCACACTAATACATCCATAACCATAAGTAACAATTCCACAATTCAAGTGACAGGTTTTGAACCAGGAAAAAGTCAAAAGCAATTTGTGCCGAGATTTGTGGAAGTTTTGTGATTTTCCTAAAATGTAGGTGATTGAATCTCTGAGAATAAGTGTTTTCTCATGTATTCCATAATTATGAAAGTAAATTGTGTTAGTAAAATTGTCCTCTGTCATTCAATAGTATTTCTTTAGTATAATAAACAAAAGGATTAACCTGCAGTTGAAGTAGAGTTCCTCCGTGTTGGGCAAGAGCATGAAGAGCAGTTCGGAGCAAGGCAAGCAGATGTATGTGATAAACGCTACTTGATCGTCGGGGATCATATCTTGCTTCTCTCTGTCATTCAGCGACAGGGGCATGAATCCCATTTCCTTCTCGAGATCACCCTGAGAGAAAACATTTCGTTTCGAATCTCTTGAATTTGTCACTGAACATTTAACAAGTATTGTGGTCTTCATGGCTAGAGTGTGAGGGGTGCGAGAGGTGTGCAGCACAGGGTGCCACCAACCAGGCGGAGCCAAGAAGCCAAATTTATATGTGGTTAATTCTACCAAAGATGTACAAATTTGAGAGGGGGGAAAATTCTTTCATAACATTTATAAAATCGTTGGTAATGACGTTAAATTAAACTAATTTCAAAATCACTGTTGAAGGGGAGGGGGGGGGGGATTTTAGTTGTGGCACTTGGAACGATAAAAAACTACCAACTCAACTGCTGTGACGGTAAGGGGTTGTGCAAAAAGGACATCACGCTAAAAATGGGTTATTTTGACTCCCCCCCTCCCCCTTGTCACACTGTGCCACACTGTGTCACACTTTTCCAAAACCTCACCCTAAAAGGACTTCACAAAACCATCTCAACCCCCCTTAAATTCAATTAGTCTGACCTGACAGCAAAATTATGAATTTAGAGTCCGTTTTAGCAACATTTGAGGCCTGATCAACTAAAGTTTAAAAATTCTTTAAATTGCCTATATCAAAACGTGACATCCCCAAAGCTCGGAGCTCCAACCCCCTCCCCCCCTCTGTGTCACATATTGGTGCATCCCCCCTCACCCTAGAAATTTGTCTGACTGGACTAAGAACATGATTTATAATTGTATTATAAAACCCCACTACACTTATTGTAACACATTGTTTTTTAATGTCAATAGTGAATATGTAAATAGACTACAAATAATTCAAAACAAAATAATGAGGTTTTTACTAAAAGAAAATCGATTTCAATCTTCAATAATAATGAGAAAGAGATTAAATTGGTGCTCGGTGTCTGAGATGATTGGAATTGCTATTAATATATTTATTTATAAGATTAACCAAGGAAGAATGCCAAAATATTTTAAGTTGGAAATGAAAGAACATGAACATGACACCAGAAATGCAAATGATGTGTATTTAGGACACTGTAATACAAAAAAATTAAATGATAGTATATTTTATAAGGGTATAAGAGAATTTAATAAGCTTCCATATGAAGTGAAAAATATTAAGGAATTGCATAAATTTAAACTATTAGTAACCAATTATGTAAAATGTAAAAGTGAATAACTATTGTATGTGTAATGAAATAGCTTCGGCTAAATAAATACTTCTCAAATAAATAAAAAAATAAAAAAAAAATCCCTGAAGCGTGACGTTGTATACGAACAGACCCTAACTAACATTAACATTAAACTGTAGGTGCACATACAAAAGACAACAAGACAACATATGCCTTCTCTCAGGCATATGAGAGAATCCAAATAAAATCCACATTAAGAGGCTTCATTTATTTTATGCATGTTACACAGCATTAAAGGTGGCCCAACCGATTAAGTTGTGGACTTTAAACACTTGGAAGTGGTTAAAAGGTGTAAATGGACCAAGAATGGAGCCTTGTAATATTATACTCCCTGTCACACTCACATAGCACAGGCTTGCAATGAATTATGTTTTGTATCTCACCTGGTTGTAGAATTCTCTGTACAGAGACTCTGCTATTTTCTTTGCAACGGGGAATGGTTTCGATTGTCCAGATAAGTCACACGACGTCATCATTATGTCTTTCAGGAAAACACTGAAATAAACAAATAAAACGATAAGCAAACTGGGATAGCTAGTCTCTTTTATGTAGTATTATTATTTTGTTTGAACCATTTTGTGAATGTTATGTAGGTAATGAGAAATGCAAAGTAACTACAGCTACACGAAGGCATACAAACCATGGATTAAATAAAAACTAGGTACATTGCATCATCATAATGTGGAAGATAGATGACTATGACTCAGGAGACAAAGGGTGAAATTTTACCATATAATATTAAAAATTTTATATATTGTTATGACTTTATAATAATTTATTGCATATGAAAATTAATTGGAATTAAATTCATATTTATATGAAATCATCCGAAAACTTTAAACCTATGGCCACCCCTAAACAGGGCTACCTAGATATAAAATGCTAACTTGGGCCAAATCAAAATATCTAGTGGAGCGGTCGCTCCACGCCAGCCAAGTCGTACGGCGCGCGCACACTCTCATATAAAGGCTGGAGCAAACCCACTTTTACTGTAAGCATCAAAGTGGCATTTTCGGCCTACTGGATCTTAAAATTGGAAAATCTCACATTGTTGCGATATATCTTAATTTCGAGCTATGGCCCACCCTACAACATATACCAAATTTGGGAACAATAGGTTACGCCCTTTGCGCGCTAGAGGGCCGTGAAAACAGTGTTTTAGGGCGGTTTTCATAATAATAATAATCTCAGTAGTAGTAGTAGTAGTCTCCTGGAATTCAAATCCGGTAACATGGCCACAGCCTAAACGGCTGAACCGATTGATCTCACATTTTTACCACGTGTGCACTTTTGGCGTCTGATTTAACCTTCACCCCATTAATTTTTTGTGCCGCCATTTTGAAACCGGAAGTGACGTCATATCTCGACAACGGCTATACCGATCGGAACGAAATTTGCGCCAAACGATTCAGACGGTAAACTATATGGATTATCAATAGCAACAGACTAAAATTTATGTTAACGAAACTGGAAATGACGTCATGAAATTTGAAATACATCGATTGGCATTTCGGCAACAAATTTGATCCGATTATTTTGTTATTTATGTAACGTATGTACTTTTGATATCTCATTTGACTTATTATAAAACCAACCGGAAGCCGCCATTTTGAAACCGGAAGTGACATCATATGTCAATAACGGCTAAATAGATTTGAACGAAACCAGCGCTAAACAATTTAGACGGTCAACTTTAGGTATTATCATCAATAATATTTGCAGTTTCCCATACCGAAACCGGAAATGACGTCACACATTTTTAAAATCTCACAAATTTACATTTTGATGCAATAAATATACTATTTGAGTCAGCTTATAATAAAATGTAATCATGTTTAAATTATAATTCAAGGGGTCAGTGATTTCAGCAGCCATTTTGAAACAGGAAGTAACGTCATATCTTGAAAATTGGTTGACTGATCGGTATGAAACTACCGCCAAACGATTCGGAAGGTCATCTCTATGAAATGGGAACAGTCACACTAGAAATTTCCTATTTATAAGACCGGAAATTACATCATTCAAATTTAAAAATTATTATAATCCCCTCCTATATAATGAATACATATTCAGAAAACTTAAAATGATACACATCATTTATAGATATACATTCTTTGTGGCAGTGCAGTAAGTTCAGCAGCCATTTTGAAAACCGAAGTGTTGCCATATCTCGGAACTCGGTTAACTGATAGGAATGAAACCTTTGCTATTCTTCATGAAAGATCATTTAAAGCAAATATATAGTACCATACGCAGATTTTCATTAGTAAACCAAATTGTCAATGGCGACTATTTTTAATGGATTTAGTAATTGTTCAATTGACGTCACAAGTTCTAAGAATAAACTAAAAAAAGGAGTGATATCCACATAAAAAACACTCCGTGTAAAAATACCAGCCAAGTCTCTACAACTAAAAAAAATTATGAAATCTAAAAAATTCTGCATTGAAAAGTAGTGATATCAAAAAATGGTCCAAGTCAAAACTTTATTTGAAAATCAAAAAATACTTGGCGCATCGTTTTTTTAGGGCATAATAGGTATACTACATGTATTATGTATCCCAGAAAAAAACACTCCGTGTAAAAAAGGCAGCCAAGTCTCTTTACTTAAAAAAAAATCAACACCGAAAAGGAGTGATATCAAAAAAGGAGCCAAGTCAATGACATTTCCAAATATTTAATCGTATCTTTGAAATAAAAGTATAAACACCGAGAAATACTTTACAAAAGGACTTGGCGCATCGTTTTTTTAAAGACATCATTCTATCCTAAAAGTGGAAAGATTATTAACAAGTAGGTACATATTCCTCTTTTTATTTGAGCCAGTATCTATGAATCAAGCTACTTTTGGTAATGGCTATTTTATAATTTTGTAATGGCGATAGAAGAAAGATGTCATGCTGTAATAGAAGTAATAATAAGGGAGGTAGAATTAAATAACAAGGAAGTGGGCTCATATATATTCTTATAGCACTGTTAATATGGTGATATTAGAAGGATATCTTTTCATAATTTGATCATGACTGAAGGAAATCATGAAAAGTTGTCAAATAATTACTAACTATTTATAGAACACTATTATATTATGGCAGTAAATTATTATGGTATATATTATACCATTATATGGTATATATTATTATGGTTTTAATAGTTGTTCAATGTGACTTCACTGTGTACTTTGTGAAATGTATTGTTATAAAATGTGGATTAATAGAAATGTATTTCATTGTGAGAAGGTATAACGCATGAGACTTAATTATGTTGACCACGAAACAATAATATGAAGATAACTATTGTATATTTATTACAAATATAGGCAACAAGTTTCATCGCGTACATATTCAAATAGAAAATATTTTACAGTAGGTATGTAGGTATAATATGTAATTGAAAGTTGTGTCCCTATTATTCTAAAATTTCTAAATTACGGTTGTATATAAATGGCATATGCTTATGAATAGAAAAATGTCTTTAAAAAAACGATGCGCCAAGTCCTTTTGTAAAGTATTTCTCGGTGTTTATACTTTTATTTCAAAGATACGATTAAATATTTGGAAATGTCATTGACTTGGCTCCTTTTTTGATATCACTCCTTTTCGGTGTTGATTTTTTTTAAGTAAAGAGACTTGGCTGCCTTTTTTACACGGAGTGTTTTTTTCTGGGATATCACTTCTTTTGTTAGTTTATTCATACAGCTTGTAGCACATGTCCGAGCAAGGACTAATTTCTTTAAAAAAATACGCCTCAACCGATTAGGATAGGTACTAAGAAATTACAATCGGTCCAGCCGTTTTCGATATATTATAACGTCCCTTCCGGTTTTGAAATGGCGGCCGAAATTAATGTCGTCTTGAATTCATAATTATTAGTCCTACAAAATTGCATAATTTGATTGCAATCGGTACAGCCGTTTTCGATATATTATAACGTCCCTTCCGGTTTTGAAATGGCGGCCGAAATTAATGTCGTCTTGAATTCATAATTATTAGTCCTACAAAATTGCATAATTTGATTGCAATCGGTACAGCCGTTTTCGATATATTATAACGTCCCTTCCGGTTTTGAAATGGCGGCCGAAAATAATGTCGTCTTGAATTCATAATTATTAGTCATACACATTTCCAAAATTTGGTTGCAATTGGTACAGCCGTTTTCGATATATGACGTCACTTCCGGTTTTGACAATGGCGGCCGAAAATAATGTCGTCTTTAGTTCATAATTATATTAGTCCGACATAATTCTAAAATTTGGTTGCAATCGGTACATCCGTTTTCGATATATGACGTCACTTCCGGTTTTAACAATGGCGGCCGAAATTAATGTCGTATTGAATTCATAATTATAAGTCCTACACAATTCCAAAATTTAGTTGCAATCGGTACAGCCGTTTTCGTTATATGACGTCACTTCCGGTTTTAGAAAATGGCGGCCGAGAGCACTGCAACCTTGAATTTATAATTATTTACAATGTATGTTTACTAAATATCTATTTAAAAGTATAAAGTGGTGAATTTAGTGTCCTTTAGAATATTAATGACGTCATTTAGCATTTTTATGACGTCATTTCCGGTATAGGTAATAATAATAATCATCTTTCCGCTGGTTCCAATTCAATGGGTCAGGGGGTGGGTGTTCCCACCAACACTAGGGCCGCAGGACTACTGGAGACCGGCTGGCCACGCCTGGCGTCTCCTCCTCATCTTCTTTTTCTTCCTCCACTTCCAATTGTTCCACAAACTGCCTCCACATTGTTCTGTCCTCCCACTGTCTCTCAGCCTCCAACTCACTCCAACTTCCTCCTCTCTCCAGCACATCATCCTTGATCAGTCCAATCCACCTGTCTCTTGGTCGCCCCACTCTCCGTGTTCCCACTGTAGCCGCTTCAAACACCCGCCTTGGCACTCTGTCGGTTCCCATCCTCTTCATGTGGCCAAACCACCGAAGCCTCTCTCTGCCCAGCTTGAACCCCAATCTTTCAACCCTCAGCTCTCTTCTTATCTTCATACTTCGAACCCTATCCATTCTTGTCACCCCATTCACGCTCCTCAAAAACTTCATCTCTGCTGCCTGAAGCTGATCCACTTCCTTTCCTCCAGCTGACCATGTCACTGCCCCGTATGTGAGAATTGGCAGGAAATACATTTTAAACATGATCATTTTACACACTTTTGGAAATTTCTCATGCCACAGCAACTTCCTCACTGCCTGATAGAAACCCTCTGCTTTCCTTCTTCTTTCCTGTACTTCTCTATCTACTTTTGCCTTGTTGGTGAGCAGGCTCCCCAGGTACTTAAATTCCTCTACTTCTTTCAGCCATCCATCCCTCATCTTGATTCTGGCATGTCCTTGTCTTATCTTTTTCCGTTCCATTGTCATTACTTCACTCTTCTCTTCGCTTATTCTCAAACCCATCTTCTCTGTCTCTTCACTCCACTTATCAATCTTTAACTGCACTTCCTCCCTAGTTCCTCCCCACACCACCACATCATCCGCATAAATCAACGTTTGAGTATCGATCCCCTCATCTGGCTCTACTTTCTTCAGTAACTCGTCCATTACTATGATGAACAGCATTGGTGATAGAACACTCCCTTGCCGAAGCCCTTCACTAATATTAAACCATTCCGATCTCCCCACTCCCGACTGCACACAACTCACACTGTTCCGGTACATACTTTTGATCCGCTCAACCAACTCCTTGCCTATTCCTCTCTTTACCAAACACTCCCACACTCTTTCCCTTGGCAACCTATCATATGCCTTCTCCAAGTCCAAGAAGGCCATATGCATTGCTTGACCCTTCTCCCACTGCTGCTCCATCATCTGACGCACGGTGAAAATTGCGTCAATTGTAGACCGCCCTCTCCTAAATCCATACTGCTCCTCTCTCAATCCCTCTTCCACATAATTCTTCAATCTACACTCCACTATTTTCTCAAACAACTTCGCACACTGGCATAGTAATGTCACTCCCCTATAATTACTGCATTTCTTGCGAAATTCTGCATTTCTTGCGGTAATAAGAAAACAATTTAGTTTTATCTAGTTGATACTTCATGAATGACCTTCTGAATTCAATAGCGCTAATTTCCGTCAAATCGCTCATGCCGTTTTCAATATATGACGTCACTTCCGGTTTCATTTAGTGGTTCCTGCCGCCATTTCCGGTACCGTTAATTTGTATATTCATTTATCCCAATTGATTTTTCAAATAGATTGCAGAATGAATATACAGGAGCTAGTTCAGTGGCAATCGGTACAGGCGTTTTCGATGTATGACGTCACTTCCGGTTTCAGGAATGGCGGCCGAGAACACTGTGTATTGAAATTATAATTTTGTATTGTCTTTGTTACAATGTAAGATAATGATATGTGTATTTAAAGTATAATTTGATGAAATAAGCTAAATATTGCAAATTTATGACGCCACTTCCGGTTTAGAATATAAGAAAATTATATTTTTAAGTAACATACTTCATATAGATGACCATCTCAACCGAATGGCGCTAATTTCGTTCTAATCGGTCCAGCCGTTTTTCATATATGACGTCACTTCCGGTTTAAAAATGGCGGCACAAAAAATCACAAGAGGCAAGGTATCATCAGACGCCAAAAGTGCATATGTGGTAAAAATTTCAGGTTGATCGGTTCAGCTGTTTAGGCTGTGGCGGTGATAGCAACGTTTCCTGATATCATCATCAGAATCAGAAAGTGATGTAATTTCACTGTTTTCTCGGTCCTCTAGCGCGCAAATGGCATAACCTATTGTTCCCAAATTTGGTATATGTAGTGGGGTGGGCCATAGCTCGAAATTAAGATATTTCGCAACAATGTGAGATTTACCAATTTTGAGATCCAGTAGGCCGAAAATGCCATGTTGTTGCTTACAGTAAAAGTAGTTGGTCTGCTCCTCAGTTTATATAGGCATTTACGGTATGTTGAGATACTGTGAGTGTACGGTACGACTTGGCTGTGTGGAGCGACCGCTCCACTAGATATTTGATGTATATTTTCTATCTGGTCTTTACTTCTAAACTATGTATACACGATGCGCCAAGTATTTTTTGATTTTCAAATAAAGTTTTGACTTGGACCATTTTTTGATATCACTACTTTTCAATGCAGAATTTTTTAGATTTCATAATTTTTTTTAGTTGTAGAGACTTGGCTGGTATTTTTACACGGAGTGTTTTTTATGTGGTTTTTTTTTCTCCACAAGCTAGACAAGCTAGACAATTGGGGGGAGATTCGATTGCTTTTATAAACACAATGGGGGTCTGGGGGAGGGCCTACCAGGGCAATACGGGTCCGGAGCGCAAAGCACCGAACTTTTTTAATTTCAGGTATAAATTTGGTGCATTTCTATAGGTCTATTCAAACGGACGTTCCAAAAGTCAAAGTTCCAAACGGCCATTTCATTTAGAGCCCTGTTGAAATTACAAAAAATTGAATTCAATCTTCAATTTAAATTGTTTTCTTAGATCACATGGGAGTTTTTGAAACTGCGATTCGGAACTTTGGCAAACTTGGGAAGTTTGGAATGGCCGTGTGTGCCTTATGAGATTTCACAATATTTAAGCCAATTTTTATCTTGACAAATAAATTGATAAAATCATAATGAGGGGAATTGGTTCTGAAATGGGGGAATTTTCCCCATCCCCCCCATACTATAAACCTGACCACTGATATTCATTTGTTACGTTACAGCTCACCGATGAGTTGGGTTTTTTATATCGAACTCCGTGGTTTGCAGAGTGGCAAGTAGATTGGTCCTGCACTTGAAATAGAGCGCCAAATCCGTGGCAATGATCGCATGGTGAATAACTTCTACCATTTCCTTGTATATGATTTCAGGCACAGAGGCAAGGACATTAGAACCCTGGGAAGAAACAGTAAATCAGAAACAAGTGTTTATACCATTCTTATGCAATAGCAGAATTATCACATCAGAATTTAGTGTACATAGCTGCAGTGGTTAATTTGGGAGCGGACGCTATCCTCCCACTTATTTCTCATGGAAAAAAATGGCTGTTCAAAATTGTGTAGGTACAAATAGCGAAGTTCGTAAGCTATATGTTTCACCTGACAACCGCCGAGCGTCCGCCCACTCATTATTTTACAAATTAGCCACTGCATAGCTGGTCTGATCAAGTCATGTCTCAATGCTTCATTATGACATATTATTATAATTATAATTTATAAACCAATGATTCAATAAATCGAGTTAAAAATCAGTTGTCTCCCCATATTATCTTATAGCCGGCCAAGTAAAGAAGTTAGATCAAATTATTAGATCATTACCATAAATGAAGGTCAATTAATTGATTCGATACTTTAGACACAAATTTGACCTAACATCTAGTAGAAGAATGGTTTAGAGAATAAAATTTAAAACAATTCAAACGTGTGCTATTTTAAAACTGAGAACAAAAACGGAATGATTTTTCAATCGCAAGTGCTAAATCTTTTTTTCTTCTGAAGGAACTGAAAAATGAAAACTCACAGTTAGGAAGTAGGAATACCAATTCTGTTCCAAATTATGTGGGATGTTAAATATCTACCTAGCTGTGTTTGAATTTATGGAAAGATTAAGAAAGGTATTATAAGAGAAGTGCACACCTGTAGTATCATCATTGTGACCTGGAAGTGATGGTTTTCGAGGGTGGATTCGGGGAAGAGGAGCGTCAAGTCGTGGTCCGTCATCTTGAGGAAGTTGTTGGTTAATCCCTGATGGTCGATATCGTGGCAGAGAGCAGCGATTAACAGTGCCAAACTCTGTCAAAAAACACCAGATTATTACTTCGTTACACTTGGAATCTGTTCTGCATAACACGTTGATAAGAGAGACATTTTCGTTCACGTAGATAAATTGCTTTACATGAGTTACTAAATCCATTTTGGTAGAGATCAAGGTTCTCTACCTTGATAACCATTTCTGTATGGATGGACATCATATCAATTCATCAACTTCGTCCTCTTGTGTCATGATCATGAATGCTTCTTAGTTCTTATATAACAATATTTATTATATAGGTACCTATTAGTTGTTTTAAAAAAATCAGGCGCTATTCCTATCTTACTTTTATGAATTGAAAGAATTTGTCATAATGTACCGATAACATGTCTAATTCACTTCTTATTTCAATCATATGCGTAGTTCTCGATACCTTGGCTAATTTTTTGTTTATATTTACGAAAATTTTATAGATGTGATTTTAATTCAGTTAATTCAAACAAAATTTACTACTAACTGAATAGATCGTCATGAATTATCAAATTTTGACAGCAGATGAAAGCACTTAAAAAGTACACATCACATTGCAGATAATTATGTTAAAAACTATGTCCGTATCATACAAAGTCCCTCACCTCCATGGGCGTGAACATCTGCAGGTTTCTCTTGAGAATGTTGTACATGCAGTGGCACACATTGAAGGCGTGATGGAAATTGTGGTACGGATTGTTCCGGTAACCCTTCTCCACCATGAGGATGAACGTACACACGGGTTTCGTGTCGGTGAAGAAATTATTGGACACTACTTGGAACATGTGCAGTAACAGAGGAGCCAGTATGTCCTCGAACCCAGTTACGTACCACGAGAACCTAGAAGTATTCATTACTTAGCTCAGTATCAATTGTCTATAAAGGATCTACTTCCCTTTATGTGTAGAATCTAAAAATCTAAAAAATAAGTTATGGTTTGATAATGGGGTTAATCTTGGCGACCCACAGGCCGCCCTTGCTCTGAACATTGATGCAATGATATCTCTACATACACAAATGTATAGTTCAAGTTTGAACTGCCTTCTTGGAGACTGACCTGTCAAAGTTTGGCGGCAAGTGGTCGAGGATTGGTTTCGCGAGGAAGGTGCTAATGTCGTGGCGACAAGGAGCCATGTGGTAGACCAGCATCTCCAGGTGGATGTTGTTAGTGACATTCTGCCGACAGGTAAGAGTTGACGTGGTGTTATCGTCCCACTGTACTGCGACTAGGCTAATGGTGATGGATGAATGATATGATACTAGTAGAAAGGCAGTGGTGATGGTTTGTTCCGATGAACAAACAAACCGTCACCACTGCCTTGCTATCACCCGATGGTTCCGAAAACGTCCTTGACATGATTTTGATGGTGTTTGGGAGAAGATGAAGAATAGGTAAAGATGGATGGTGGGAAGGAGGTGGCATGACTTATTATCAACATACTGCTGAAAGGTGTTTAGAAACTAATTAATTATTCAAATATTGGAAGCGTTCTAAAATGATTTGAAGTACTTACAGATCTTTTCATTTGTTGTTGAAGTCGAGAGAAATTAAGTACTAGAGCACAATACACAGAGAAAGTTTGAAATAATATTTCATCATAGGTTGAAAAACATGGGTCAATCTTTTTGTTTATAAGCTGGACAACACCTGCAAATAAACAAAACCAATTGATTTACTGGCCGATTTTATTAAATGCTACTGATCTGTTTTCAAGTTTACCTTGAGAATAAAAAAGGTTTATAATTGAATTCTGATGTTGTTCATTGCATCTTATTAAATTGAATTAAAATTTTGTAATCCAGTGACATCATAATTAATTTGCAAGTTAAAAGATAGTCAGTTTTACATCAATAAAAGTTTAAACAATAATTTTTCAAAATCCCATTCTAATAATTTTGTAAGTAATGATTCATCATGATATGATAAATGATTTCAATTAAGGCTGTGCACAAGGCTGTGGAATTGGAAGAAGCAACTGGGATTTGAGCTCTGCACTTTTAATGTGATTTTATATGTATTTTAAAGAATATTGACCTGTGACTGGTATTTGCGTGAGTACAAACGTTTTCTACATCGATTGAAATAATAATCGTATGTTTACCTTATTCTGGAAGATCAAAATCACCTTCAAAACAGATCGTTTTTTACACATTTTGAAGAGAAGGGTTTGGAAAACAGAAGATTTTTTCGTAAGCACGGTCTACCACATACAATTAAAATTTCATTAGAAAGAGCCAAAGAGATACCAAAAAGCAAGGTCTCAAATCACGGTCACAAATAGCTACATGCTTCAAATTGGTGCAATTCTAGCTCGCCTCCTCGTGGTGCACCTTGGGTAATACCAAAGAGCTAGAGCAACAGGCAACCAGACCATCTTCTCGGAGATCTCCTGGTTAGCGAGTATATCACTTCACATTAGTTATAATAATACAGTTTTCAAGTAGGTATCAAGATCAAGAAAAAATGGGCTCTTCACCGAACCAATCGACACGGAATCTCGGAACATCTTTGAGGGTCCTTCAAATTAACATTGAGAGTATTAGCCGAGCCAAGAGCGAGTATCTCTCTAAGCTGTTGTGTGATAATAAGATCGATGTAGTCACGCTACAAGAAACTCATTGTGATAGCGAAGCCCAACTAATCTCGAGAGGAAACATTCTTGGATACACTTTAGTAGCGGCTACATACCACAGATCATATGGTACTGCGACATATGCACGGACATCATTATCTAACATCAAAGTCATCTCAACTACTGATGAGAATGACATATTTACCATCTCAATCGAAATTAATAACAACACAATCTGTAATGTCTATAAGCCACCTTCAGTACGTTGGTCAGATGTTGTTCTCCCTGTACTGGAACACCCTGCGGTGTATATAGGAGATTTTAACAGCCATCATACGTCCTGGAAGTATCATGATATTAATGAAGATGGGGAAAATCTGGCAGATTGGGCTGATTACAATGATATGGAGCTGATTTTCGACCCGAAGGATATTGGCACTTTCCACTCAGGCAGGTGGGGTACAGACACTAACCCTGATTTGTGCTTTGTAACGAAGAACGACATGGGGCAAACATTACCCACAACAAGATGTGTTCTACCCCAATTCCCGCATTCCCAGCATCGACCAGTTATTCTCGATATTGGTTTGCAAATAAAGGTCATCAACTCGTCGCCTCTTCCTCGATGGAACTTTCGCAAGGCCGATTGGGAAGGTTTCTCAGAGGCGCTAGATAAAAACATTAGATGGATTCCACCGGTAGCCAAAAACTATGATCGTTTTGTTAAGATGGTCATTGCCACTGCAAAGAAATTCATTCCCCGGGGGGTTCGAACAGAATATATACCAGGATGGAATGAAACGTGTGAAAGGCTGTATAAGAATTATCAAGAGAATGGTGAAAAAGATATTGCCGACGAGTTACTTCATGAACTGGATATAGCTAGAATGAACAAATGGAACGAAACTGTTTCAAATATGAATTTCACACATTCTAGCCGAAAAGCATGGAGCCTTTTGAAAAAACTAGGCGGCGCTTCACATCGACCTCAACCGGTGGCTGAAGTGTCTCCAAACCAAATAGCCAATCGGTTAGTTGAGATGTCCAGAGCTAGGTCCGATCGTGTGCATACGAGAGCCGTCCAGAAAGAAATGAGCTCCCTTCGAAGAGAGGCATCTGACTCTGATGCGATGTCCTCCCCATTCACAGTAGATGAAATCGGAGAGGCCATTAAGAAATTGAAGACAGGGAAAGCTCCAGGCTTCGATGGGATTCATCCTGAATTCCTCACCCATTGTGGGATCAAAACTGGGAAGTGGCTAGCGGATTTCTTTACCAACATTTTAGATACCGGGTCATTACCCAGAGAGTTCAAGAGGGCCAAAGTTTTTGCAATTCTGAAACCGGGTAAATCTGCTGACAGACCCGAGAATTATCGGCCTATATCTCTGCTCAGTGTCTGCTTTAAGTTAATGGAAAGAGTAATTTATAACCGAATCAGCGTTATGATATTTGATGTTCTTCCAAATGATCAAGCCGGTTTCAGACCTGCCCGAAGTTGCGAGGATCAGGTTCTTGCTCTGACCACTTTCATTGAAGCAGGATTTGAGCAACGTCTGAAAGTCGGGGCTGTGTTTGTTGATCTCACAGCAGCATACGACACGGTCTGGAGAAAAGGTCTTGTATATAAATTCCTAAAAGTCGTTAAATGCAAGAAGATGACGCATCTGTTGAATAGGATGTTGTCGGATAGGATGCTCCAGGTGGTGATGGGTAATAGTCGTAGTAAGCCGAGAAGATTAAATAACGGCCTCCCGCAGGGATCAGTTTTGGCGCCGTTACTCTTTAATCTATACATAGCGGATCTTCCTCAAACATACTCCAGACGTTTTGCATATGCTGACGACCTGGCCATTGCCACGCAGCATACATGCAAAGAGGACATCGAGCGTATTCTTACTCAAGATATGGACAAGATGAGCAAGTATTTTAAGACGTGGAGACTTACCCCGAGCGTGACGAAAACAGAATGTTGCTACTTTCATCTTAATAACAACTTGGCTCAAACCCAACTGAAGGTCTTCCTGGATGGGTCACTTCTGCCGTTTAATCCTAATCCAAAGTACCTCGGAGTGGTATTGGATAGAAGCTTGACATTCAATAAACACCTAAGTAACGTTTCATCTAAGCTTAGGACCAGAAACAATATTATTGCCAGGCTTGCTGGGACTTCATGGGGCGCATCGGCTTCTGTATTGCGGATATCAGCCTTGGGATTGGTGTATTCTACAGCTGAGTACTGTTCCTCGGTGTGGTTAAACAGCCATCACACTAAGAAAGTAGACACTGTTCTTCACCAAACAATGAGGATTATAAGCGGTACTGTCAAATCAACTCCCTTATATTGGCTGCCAGTATTGAGTCATATAGAGCCACCTCATATAAGGAGAAACATGAACTTGCAAAGGGAGTATGCCAAAATAACGAAGAATCCAGATCTTCCAATTCATCAGGATCTGACACTCGTGTACCGCCGCCTTAAGTCTAGACGGCCTCCTGTTGAACTAGCCAGGAAACTTCAATCCGAGGACTTCAGAGGAGCAGAGATGTGGCAAGTGGAATGGAACTCCAAAGCGCCCGAAGAATGGAAATCCCTTTTCACGGATGGCTCCAGAGAAGAACTTGAGCTGCCTCGTAACACCTGGGTCACTCTGAATCGCATACGATCAGGGCACGGACGATGCAATTATCTAATGCATTTATGGGGAATCGCACCCTCTCCGGGGTGTGATTGTGGAGAAGAACAACAAACCATATCACACATTAGAAGCGAGTGCCCTGTAAGAGCGTACGAGGGGAGTCAACAGGATTTTATTATCCTGTCGGAAGAGGCTATCCGGTGGATGGAAGAGCTTGACATCAAACTCTAATTATTATCTTAAATAAACCTATATATTTATTAATTTATTAACTTATTTACGTAACATTCTTTTTATTATTTGATAACAATGTTTGATGATGATACACGTTAAATTTAAATTGAAACCTTATTATTGATGTAAAATGATGTACTTGTACTGCCATAAGATAAATAAATAATTAAATGAATATAATGATTTGCATATTTAGTACGTGTTTTTTACCAAGAACAATTTTGTCTTTTCCCAGGATAGGCATACATAAAATGGATCGCGTAATGAAACCAGTTTGCAAATCCAGATCTTTGTTAAAACGTAGATCAGTATAGGCATCCTTTACGTTGATCATCTCCCCTGTTCTAGCAACCTCGCCAGCAATGCTCTTGTCTGCACTAAATCTGAAACATACAAAGCTGTGGCTATATCGAGGCAACCACGACGAAATAATTATGAATGAGTAACTACGCAAATAACGTTGGAAGAGATCTCACCGAATGCGTTGAATCTTTTTGAACATTTCACGCTTGCCACTGATGTTTATGCCTTCATCAAAAACATCTGCCACAAATTCGCTACTGTCTGGATCGACGAGGTAGAAAGATCCAGTTTCTGCTCCAACCGTTTGCTTTGCAAAACTCTGCACAGAAGGGTGAAAGGAAAGAATATGCAATTGTGATGCAAATTGTAATACCAACTCTCTTAAATTTGATTTGTTATTTTAATTGATATTCAATGATATTTCCATATGTAACAATTATGGGTGAGCACTTAATCGATTTAATATATTTTCTATCATAAAAAATATGAAAGAAAAGTTATTTTTAATGTTAATTCACAATTGTGCAAGACACAATAGATGAAATGTGGTGTTACTTGTTAAAATGTGTTGTTGATGCAAAAAAGGTATGTAATTGATTACTTTCTACCTCCTCCTTCACTCATTATTAGAAATCAGTTCAGCGCTGTCAGCGCCATACATTTCACTGAAATTTGATGTTGACTGGTAAAACAGCAGGAATTCCCACATTTTATTCCTTTGAGATTACTAATCGATTAAGTAGCATATCCCTATTTGACACCCAAATTAAAATCAAATTGATATTTTATAATATATTATGTCCACCTCTGGAATACTGAGTTATTGCTACAAGGCAGGCCAATCAAATTTAATGCTTTAAAAATATAATTGCAATCCAATTGGCAATAGCACTTGTTGTTACCTATTTAATTACCTAATTTACATGGATTGTGAAGAATATAATAGAGAGAACATGTCGGATTTGCACATTTTTATCTAAATCTGCTAGTGCAGTTGGAAATGGATAAGTAGGTATTCCTAAAGTATTATTAAAATCTTCAATCAACATATTTATATCAATTGAACATCATCCATGCTTACAACAAACAATCTTCTCACTAATTTAAAGATTATAATGAAATACCCATCATATTTTCTGATCTTTTGGTAACATTGTGGTTAAGCTAATAATAATATTCAGACGAACAAAATGGTATCATTTACGACATCATTCACTGCACACGTACTTGATTTGCCAATCTATTTACAGAACCAAAAGGTAAGCAATTAGGAATAGTAGGTAACCTACGTACTGTAAATGCATAGATTGAGATATTTTACCATAATTTCAGAAATAACTTTCTCGGTAGGAATATCATCACAAAAGTAATGTTCTGTTAGTTGTAGGAGGAATTCGTGTAGATTTTGATGTTGTTGTAAGCCGTATCGCTGCTGATTATGATAAATAGCAGCTCCCATCCATCCTGTCACTGCTATTACTATCTGCAAGTCAAACTGAGCGCAAAGCATTTTGGAGCGTACACATTTTGGAGAATATCACCAAAAAGCCAACTAGTATTGCAATAAGTTAAGGGTTGAAGCAATTTTTGGTATCTTGTCTAGACTAGATCAATCATCAGAGCTCGATCTGTATGATTACAAACCTCTTCATAGGAAGATTGTTCAACATCTCTATAAAGTTCAATGACAGCAATGATTTCATGGTCTGGAGTGACCACAGGAACACAGAGTACGGCCTTCACCGTCAAATCTACAAGAGTGTACAAATTTCATTAGAGCAACTTTCGAAAACTATGTCCATACCAACATTAAAATTCCATAAGAATCAGTCATTCATTACCATTCCAACCAATTCCCTTAGGGAACCGACTGTCTCCAAGTATGTCATCCACAATAAGAAATTCTTTGGTCTTGGCTACAAAACATGCCACTGTATTGCCGTCATCTGTAAAATTGAGGTAATTGAAATTTATAAATTAAAAATTAAAATTAAATTCTAAAAATCATAATAATAATTAATAATAATGTAGATAGGTATAGTAATGATTCAAAAGTTAAGAAAATGCACAAATGAGTGCTTAAAAATATGAATCTAATATGTAGAAGCAAACCTATATTCCACGTGACTCGATGACGTAAGCTTATCACATTTTTAGGTTGCTGGTAAATTTCTCCCTGAGCAATGTTAACCATGAACAGTGTAACTCCTATTGAAAAAAAAATATAACATAACCTCAAATGAAAGTTGCAACAGGGACATAAATAACTGGTTGAAACACTCGTAGTCATACCAAACGATTTTGTGACGGTTTTAAGCACATCTGCAGTGTCCTGCAAGAGTGATGGAAGCTTTGTATTGTCACTTAATTTGGCAGACAAATTAGTAAGGTTGTCACTGGAAAGTGTAGCCCAAACAACTTCCGAACCCTTTTCTCGTTTCCTAGCTGCCATTTCTTTCTGGGCACGTTGAATTGCTTCAAAAAATGGTGATAACACTCGACGAGTTGCCGTCTCTGTGATTTTGTTAGTCTTTTTGTTCTCCGATCTTCTTCTGCCATGACTTGGATGGCGGCTTCGACGAGGACCATTTTTAGTATCAACGGAACTTGTACCAGGGCTGGTGTCAGAAGTATCTGGGCGTTTGTATGACTCAATAGTCTTATTCAAGTCAAAATCTTTAGCCTCAGCCATTTTGTTAATGGTATTGCAGTCAATTTGCAATTAGTAAATTCCAGGTTACAGAAATGGTTGAGAAGTAAGCAAACGTAATAGAAATATGGTAACTTTATTATAATTAAATGATATGTTATAAATGTAGCAATCTAAATAAATAGTTATTCTTTCATTAAAAAATAACAATTGACAATCACTTAAAATATTACCTGATTTTTCTTTCTAACACTGATGAATCCAAAAACTTACTTGATTCATTGAAAACAAGGTATTTGCCTGTTTAAAAAGTTTAATAGAAATAGGTTGTTTTATTCAAAATGAAATTTTATAACAATAAATTTGTCCATAACCAATAATCACAAATTTGGAATGATGAATGAAACCAGCATTCAGAAAGTATATTGGTCGAGCAAACGTCGAACGAAAGGTGCCTGTTCAAGATCGCGAGATGCTTGGTACTTGCGGAAGAGAATCGGGCAGTCAAGTGAAGCGCAGTCGGTGGAGTGAGGTCGTCCACAGCAAGACTGACAAACCTACAACATGCACGTGCAATAGAAACAAGCACAACACGGCAGTACCCGAGTAATCACACTGTAGGCTGCTTGCCTTATCTATTCCCACGCCATGGTCAACATGATTTAAGATTAATCTATTTATACCGAGCTTTATGTGTCCACAATGTATTCAAATCAATACCGGTAATGTAATAAAGACTCACCAAGTTGATGGTTGAATGGCTGGTCTCCCACACCCGCAGCTTGTCTCCGAGGACGAGGGCAGTGTTCTGGGGGCGCGCCTGACATGCGCCGCACACGCCACAGCTGGTGGGCTCGCCGCAGACGGCGCAGTTCACCGTCACGAAGTACTGAGAGATAGTGCTCTTCTTCTGGCCGAGTGACAGCGTGGTGGGAAGTGGAACATAGCTCCTGCGAGGCATCTCAGCATACCTGAAAGATCAACAATATTTTATAGACTCTTTACGAATCTTTACATTTTTATTTTAGAGGTGTTTGACGACTCACTATTTTCCAACTAGGCTAATGATGTCATGAATGATGATGATGATTAAGTCTTTTGACAAATTAAAAGCTAAATCAGAGCTATTTGTAATGCATATTATTTAGCCTACTCAAAGACTCTGACGTCATTAGAAACAAATTAGTCCTCAAAACAAGAATACAGCTTAATTAAAAATGATATTAAAAACATGTTGAATAAATAACAAGTTTAATACCTACGTACCAATAAAGAAACATTAAAGGCTTAGTATCTAAGCTACTAGTTGATAAATATAAAAACAATACAAATTCTCACCAAGCCTCAATGTCCGCCCCGATGAGCGAGAAACAGCGACTCAGCGGTGGGATGATGGCCCTGGTGATGTAGTACGTGGCGTTGACCTTGAGACTGGGATCGGAGAGCAGCGCGTGGGGCGAGCGCACCAGACGGATGAGCGGCAAGCCAGGCGCTCCGTTGACGATCACGTACGGCACGCGTTCGCCCGTGCGAGGCTCCGCGCGCTTGTCGGTGCGCAACCATTGTCTGCAACATAGTCATGAGTTAGAGAGGCCAGCATTAGCATTTCAAGGAACAAGATTCATATTAATTAATTCAAAAATGTTGGTCATACTCATAAACAAACAGGGTTTCATTGCCCTTCTTGAGTTTTCAACATTTTTAAGTATTTTTTGTTTCAATGAACTACTACTACAGTTTTTCAATTTACTCTGTACCTACCTAGGTAGGTATTTACTCTTAGATCTTTTGAGTGTTATATATCATATTATAGTATAGTATAGTATATATAGTAATTTAATATATTCTCTTTATTATGGGAAATAGTTTTTAACCTTCAAATATTCAAGAGATTCCAATCTCCACCTGATATCTTCATCTAGCTACCAACTCAACATCTAAAAGACAGAATCCCATTAAAAATGATAACAAAGTAAACTCTTAACAAAGTAAAACTTAATAATTTTGAAATTAAGTTACAAAAATTGCTACAAATACAATCACCTAGAGGTATTCACTATTAATTGGTAGTTCTAAGAAACCCCATATATAGTAGGTATCCACAAAAATGGATAATAGATTTGCATGAATGCCTCACCTTGTAAGCTCAAGCGCCGGCACGCAAGACCCAGGTTTGTATCCCGCCATTCCTCGGTACTCCCGCGCGTAGATCAGATCGTGCAGGTTGGTTCGACCCAACAGTAGCTTCTCAAACTGCCGACACACATAGCGCTTGACGAGACTGACGTCACGTTGATCGAACAGCAATCTCAGACACTTCTCCAGCATCTTGGCCACGGCCGGACATCCATCGCGACGCACGGTTTCGATACCCTTCGCGTCGTACGTCGGAGTAGTCTGGTCGGGGCTCTCGTACATGTAGCCAACGTACCGCTTCTTAGTCTGGAACCAGCAATTAGAATCATTATAATATCATCAATTGTGTACTTCAGATAAGGGAACCTATTTCCAAGCACCAGACATTTCAAGCCCAATTACTTGTTCCGAGGCTGTCTGCTCTACAAACATTTACTAATTACTAGGCATTTATAGTTCTAACATACGGGGCAGTGACGGGGGCAGCAGGTGGAAAGGAAATGAACCAGCTACAGGCAGCTGAGATTAAGTTTTTGAGGAGTGTGAAAGGCGTGACAAAAATGGATAGGGTTTGAAGTATGAAGATAAGAGAGCTGGGGGTTGAAAGATTGGGGTTCAAGCTGGGAAGAGAGAGGCTTAGGTGGTTCGGCCACATGAAGAGGATGGGAACCGATAGAGTGCCAAGGCGGGTGTTTGAAGCGGCCTACGGTGGGAACACGGAGAATGGGGCGACCAAGAGACAGGTGGATTGGACTGATCAAGGAGGATGTGCTGGTGAGAGGAGGAAGGTGGAGTGAGTTGGAGGCTGAGAGACAGTGGGAGGACAGAACCGGTGGAACCAGGGATGGATTATATTATAATTCTTAGCACATAGTCTATTACCTAATTAGATGATTAATGAAACAATGAAATAAAATTACCTAATCAGAGCATGAAATTTGAATTATTAGCTACAAACAATAAATATACCTCCATGTATTTAAATGCAAGGAGAGTAATGGAAATTATCTGAAGAAGTTTACCTGCAAGATGCACGGCTGATAGACTTTCTCCAGCTTGAGCTTCACGGGCTTGGGATTGTCGTTTGTCACCGCTTCAGCAATCTCCGCTCCGATCTCAAACGCCTGCTCCCTGCTCCTCCCCTTCACCAGGACGAAGAGTGAATCCGTGTCGCCGTACATGACCTCCGCTCCCCACCTCTTCGTGGCCTCGACCATCCGGATGGCCCGCTCCAGTGTCTCCCGTGCCTTGCTGACGACGCTGTCCGCGACCTCGATGCACGGCATGCGTCCCGAGTAGTTGGCAGCAGTGTAGCCGTACGTCGTGTTGGCAATCAGCTTCAGACCCAGTTGCCGAGAGTGCAGCACGCGTTGAAGTGTTTTATTGTCTTTGTGTTCCTTCATAGACTTCTTCACCATGAGTCTAGTGTCCAGAATTTCAGTCAGCATTCGCGGTAAAATGCCTCTACGAACGGTTTCGTTAACGAATGCGACGCCGCATGGCGATATGTTCGTCTTGTCGAGGAGTTTGTTGAGCATTTTAGGAGGAACTTTCAACTGAGTGCAACCGAACTCGAAGGGATCGCTTTTTCCAAGATGTTCAACTCTTCCCAGGCACGTGGAGAAACAGTAATTGTATCCGATGATGATTGATGGGTATAAACTCTGGAAGTCGAGAACGATGACAGGATCTGCGTAGAACTTTGATTTCGGTTCCATGATCAGAGGAAGACTTTCCGGAGCTCGCATTCTCGCTCTCTGCTGGATGCTCGGTGAAACTGCGACGTAGTTCAACGGTTTCACGAGGCGTAGCATCATGGACTCCACGCGGAACTGCGAGCCGCGCGACAGAACCTCGTAGAACTGTATCCCGAACAGCCGAGCGAGTTCGCTTGTTCGACCGATCAGGTCCAGCTGATCCAGCAACTTGATGATTCCGTTCACTCGCAGGAGATAATAGTCCACGGTGATCCAGCGGTAGACGTTGGTCGGATGTTCCCAGAAGTGTGAGAGTGTTTTGAAGGTGTGGAGAGGGAAGCGCTGGTGCAAGAAGTGGTAAGCTACGTTCTCGAAGGAGTAACTCATCAGGGCTAGTTCCGACTTCATTAGGCGCCAGACGTTGAGTAATATGCGGCCGATGATCTTTATGTCTGTTGGTACATCGATGCCAGCTGCCTCATCAACAGAATATCTGAAATAAAACGTTCACTCAAACTTCTATGCCTCTCTCTCATTAGCTGCTAGCATCTATTGTCTTGTCTGTTATATGGGAATTTGCAGGCTACCCAATGAAATATTGAATCTATGACCATGTCAATATGAGCATACTATCATGAAAACAGTGCACATGACTTCAATTGTGTGGGATATTTGTTCAAGTACAAAAATAGATTTTAAATATAATTTGTGAGTAAAAGGACAAATCCAATGACAAAATGAGTAAAAGGACAAATCCAATGAACGGAACAGGTTGGCTGAGTGGTAACGCTCTGAACTTGTATTCCGGAGGCCCGGGTTCGATTCCCGCGGCCGTCCTTCCTGACTGGGATTTTTTCGTGGTTTTCCCTCAGTCGACAGGCAAATGCTGGGAAGGTACCCTACTAATAGGCCACGACCGCCTCCTTCCCACCCTCCATCCTTACCTACTCTTCACCATCATCTCCCAATCATCATCATAATCATTCATCCGTCGCCATTAGCCTCGCTGCAGAACAGTGCGACGTTAAGCCCCAGACAAAAAAAAACAAATCCAATGATGTGAAACTAGGGCTGGGACGTTTACACAATATTTAGATGTAATTCTAAATATCAATAAATTCATTTTTCTGATTCATTTAACTTATTTTATACGAAATTTTCAATGCTACTACATGTCTACTGAAAATGAAATCAGGAAGGCTGTGACTCGCACCTGCTATCTCGCTGAGCCGTCGGAACTCTCGACACCATCGGACAGAGATTGAGTCCGAGGACGGCGGCGCGTTGGAACAAGTAGCCCCAGGAGAGCATCTCGACCTCGTAGCCTGCAATGATATCGGGATCCCAGCGCCGCATGAGGCTCACGAGCGCGGTCAGCAAGTCCATCTCGCTGGCGACGTATTGCAACTGACAGGTGATGGCCGAGCCGTGCAGCACAGGATTGCTCTCGTCCGACACGACTATTGCACCTGGTGGAGGACGGAACAAACTGTATGGTTCAATATGGTCCACTTGACTTTTATTTGTTATGTCTTGTGACATCCTTAATAATAATCATAAGAATGTATCTCCTCTACCAAAAAAATCATGATAATAAATTGAACTAACAGATTGCTTAAAGTAACAAACAGTGAGGATTTCATATCTCACCTGAGTCTTGCTTTGGCGTTGGATCGTCGTCGGGCACATCATTGACGACGACGTAAAATAACGCTCTGATTGCATCGTGCTCCGGATCCGGCCGCAAGTCACCTCGCGTCTGTATGTGAAGCTCCATCGTCATCACCGTGACGAACTGATGTCTCTCGATGGCCTTCACGTCTTGCAAGTTCTCCAGCGATATTCCGAAGCCGTACGTGTTGTTCGCGACGCCCTCGATCTGACAGCCCGAGCTGGCGCGACGTTGCGTCGGACTGATTCGCTTCTGACGGAACTGTGACTGAAGCACGTGTTTGTGTAGCGACTTGTCTTCGACGCTGCTCTGAGATAATCTCCTCTCACTTCGTTTATTTGAAGATTTACTCGTAGACGGTTTCTCAAGATCGGATGGGGACTCTGGTGAATGAGAATATTCTTCTTTTTCGTGGATAGTTGGCTCACATGGCTGAAACGGCGATGGAATTAGAGAACTTTTTCTCCTGAGTTTTGTCTTGTCTTTCAGTTGGGACGATAATAAATCACGGATTGGTGTGAACGTTGGGCTGCTAATCGTATTGGGGCCTTTAGTTTGCGGCGTACTGTTCGTCAGACCTCTCGAGATCGTTGGAGAGATGTTAGAAGACGGAGGGGACTCGGGAGTGAGAGAGATAGAGATTTCACTCTCGGAATCCGAGTTCCCAGGACTCGAAGTAAGGAAAATCTTCTCGGTTCTCTTCTCAATGAAAACATCTTTCTTTTCAGTTGACTTTTCCTTCCTGTTCTTGATCCAGTCCACTACTTCATCGTATGTCGGTGGGCAGTTGAGAGGGGTCAGGATAACATCTCTGCGACTAGCCAGCACGGGACGTAAACTGTCGCTGGACTTTGCGTCGACATTGAATTCTGCCGCTAGTTTCTCCCTCTGCCTGTCGAGACCTACGACATCCTGCAAACTGCTCGTAAACAATGGCATGTCTTCTACGGAACTGCTGCCGAGTTTCACCACACGATTACCGACCTCGCTTTTAGACGTCACATCGCTGAATTTGCTGTAGAATGGTTCCTGGTATCGGTGTTCCGGAATGCCGAGATCCGACAAACTAGCCATGACCTCCGACCTCGTCGGTGGCTTCTGAACAGGCACATAAGTCCGTTGCCGGTCAGCTACTTTATCTGATATAGTTTCTAATAGACTTCGAGAATTTCCCAGGGATTCTGGGCTGGAATTAGATGAGTCCTCAGAACTTGAAAAAATATAACTGTTGTTATAAAAACTTACAATACCTAAATCTTTTCCTTCATCGTCGCTCAAAAGTTCAAACTTCCCAATATTGTCATCTTCACTTGGACTCTTCATCTCTTCATCAACTATAATAGTATCTACAATTAAATCTTTAGTGACCGGTAAAGATGGATCATAAAATAGAATCTCTTTGTTGGTACCATGATCAAGTACACTTTGGTTTCCTAGACTTGGAGAAAAAGACAATTTTTTTCTTGCCGTTTTGATGCCTAATTCTAATCCCTGATTTGGTGAAATATTTGCCGCTAAATTTTGTTCCATTAATTGGGAATTCAACTGACTACTCTCCGATGACTTCAGATCATCCGGCTGCTCTTTATCTGAAGTTACATCTTGAACTTCATTACATTCCGTCGGCTGGACTCCTGAAACACAGAGAAGCTACAATGTACACAAAATTATTTTTAATTACAATAAGCAATATAAGTAACATGAAAAGCATTGGTTTGAGCTAACCTGAGCCACAGGAGGTAGCAACATCACCATCTTCTTCGTCCTTCTCTTCGACTTTCCTTTTCATTCTACTTGGCGACTTCTCCACCTTAATGTCCAGCACATTGTATGAGCCACGCTGGCGACTTTTCACTGCCACTTTACTTGGGCCTGCCTTCTGCGGAACCAAGCTTTTAGGAGACTTCTCGAACTTCACCGCAAGAGGGCGATAAGAACCTCGCTTTCTCTTCGGAGTACGAACCTGACTAGGTCGAGTTTCCTCATCCGAACTCGACGTACCGGAATCTATTCCGCCGTCTACACTTGGAACTTTGAAATGGCACACTTTTGGTCTTTGAGCTGTAACTTTTAACATCTTTAGATACGCTGGACTTAATCTCTCCAGCCTTACGTAAGGATTCTTAAGTCTGTTTAGACTTGTACCAACATCACAAACGTCATTTTCAGTCGAAATCTTCACTGTTTTCAGATCAGCCATATTTAATTTATTTTTCCTTTTTCTTTTTCTGGCCCCATTCATATCATGTTTCTCCCGAACGTTTGAAACAGCTTTGTCGTTTACTATTGTAGGAACATTTGACTTCACTTCTTCTGCAGAAGTACGACTACTTCCAGCATGAGGACTGCTGGACTTGGGACAAACTTCAACGTATTCAATCTGATACTTGGCCTTGCCCATGTCCTTGCTCAGCACTAATTTTGATGCATTTTCATTGCTATACCACTGCCGAATCAGCTCCACAAATGTAGGGAATGGCACATCAACATTGGTAACATTATTAGTCACATGTATGGCAAATGGTGGTTCAGCAATGGCATCGTCAGACATGTTGAGAGTGAGTTCAGAAGACTCATACAGCTGATTGACGGCAGTTGACAGCACCTCGCCTCCATGTTCGAATGACGATCTCTTCTTGATGTTCAGAGTACACTGGTCTGAGAGGACTGTGTTGCTTTCCATTACCAAACACACTTCTTTCACGTCGTCTACTTTTAGCCGATCCGAAATATTTGCGACGTCGACTTCATTCTTAACACATGGTTTCCTCTTGACTTTAACGCTGCTGTTGTCAAATAGTGTATCATTGCTTTCCGTTATCAGCTCTTCTTTCACTTTGTAGTTACTAATGGCAATCTCTGCTGATGTTTTATTTCCTTCTGCATTCTTAACAGATTTCTTCATGATTTTCAATCGGCTTTTGTCTGAAGGTGTAACATCGCTTTCAAGTGTCAACAACTCTTTCTTTACAGCTGCTACGTCTGATTGAATCCAAGTGAAATTATCGTTTGCTTTCTTAACAGATTTCTTCTTGATTTTCAATCGACTTGGGCCTGAAAGTGTAACCTCGGTTTCTGGTGTCAATATTTCTTCCTTTACAGCTCTGGCTTCATCGGCTTTTGTCTGATTAACAATCCATGAGTTCCCTTCTCCCTTCTTAACAGACTTCTTCTTGATTTTCAATCTACTTTTGTCTGAAAGTGTAACCTCGGTTTCTGGTGTCAATATTTCTTCCTTTACAGCTCTGGCTTCATCGGCTTTTGTCTGATTAACAATCCAGGAGTTCCCTTCTCCCTTCTTAACAGATTTCTTCTTGATTTTCAATTGGCTTATGTCTGAAAGTGTAACATTGGTTTCTGGTGTAAATATTTCTTCCTTTACAGCTCTGGCTTCATCGGCTTTTGTCTGATTAACAATCCAGGAGTTCCCTTCTCCCTTCTTAACAGACTTCTTCTTGGTTTTCAATCTACTTTTGTCTGAAAGTGTAACCTCGGTTTCTGGTGTCAATATTTCTTCCTTTACAGCTCTGGCTTCATCGGCTTTTGTCTGATTAACAATCCATGAGTTCCCTTCTCCCTTCTTAACAGATTTCTTCTTGATTTTCAATTGGCATTTGCCTGAAAGTGTAACATCGGTTTCTGGTGTAAATATTTCTTCCTTTACAGCTCTGGCTTCATCGGCTTCGGTCTGTTTAACAATCCATGTATCCCCTTCTCCCTTCTTAACAGATTTCTTTTTGATCTTCAATCGGATTTTGTCGAAAAGTGTAACAGTGTTTTGCGCTGGCAATAACTCCTCCTTTACATCGCATAATTCTTGCTGATTTTCAATACAAGCGACGTCTGCGTTCTTGGCAGAGGATTTCTCCTTGAATTTAAGTTTACTCTTATCTGACGGTGCCTTACGCTTTTTCGCAGTCGAAGCTGTCTTTCGTTCCTTTACAATGTTTTTATCACCATTTCCGATGACCACAAGGTTCTCCTGCGAATTACTGACATCTTGAAAAATACCGCCTCCAGTGCCTCCAATTCCCCCGGATGAGGTACCCATCAGCTGCAAACTAAACTCATTGGACTGTCCAATATTTTCACAACATTTATCAGCCATTACACTAGTTCCTGTATCATCTGACTTTTCAAATACATCATCGTCAGTGATGATATTCTTCACTTGGAGCAGCTCCGTTACCGTAAAATTAGCAAATATTTCTTGGGAAAGTTGCATTTGTTCAGAGACAGATTCTAGAATGCCTCTCTTAATTGCCAAATCAATGCACGATTGAATGCAAGAATCGCTTCCACATTGGGCTTTTCTGATTGTAGGTAACTTCGCACCACTGTGCTTCTGCTTCATCACATTATCTTTATCCTGACTTGTTGAAGGACAAGTCTCTTGCTTCTTCTGAGGAATGACTATCTCCATCCGTATCGGCTCATTTGAGGTAAAATTACAATCGGCTTGAGGTTCAAAGCCAGCCGACAGAGACATCGGCTCACAAAGTTTGCTTTCCAAATCACTGAATTCTAAAGAATCGAAGGCACTGACGTCCAGTGGATGGTACGACGTGTTGATTTCGTCATTGGTTTTGCAGCTGTAGATGGGCTCTTCATTTTCTACTTCGGGTGTTGGCAACAATGGATCGGCGAGCATCATGACACTTTTGAAGAGTGGCGGCGGTGTGTTGTGCGGAGTGCTCGTTCCGGCAAACGAGTATTCGTAAGCGCTCGAGTTCTCGTTGAAGTGGTTGTAACTGCCCTCAGATTCGTCGCTCAAATGAATACCCTCCTGTGTCAAAGAATATGATCATCAAATTCACAAATATCTCTTCTATATATATCTACATATCTGCAACTTCTTTTGAGCATGACGCCATAATGATAAAAGGTATTTCTGTAACTTTATTTTACATCCAAAGGACTGTCATTCATTAATGAAAAATGGTGATGAACTGCTGATTAAAACTTACGTCAAACATATGTTCCGGAGAGCTCTCCTCGGAATCCATATTCCCGTCTAGTTGAGGGATGATGCATTCCGGATCCACGTCTGACCAGAAGGAATCCTCCCAGATCAGATTGTCGTCGGACACATTCTCTTGTTTACTGCGGACAAAACACCAATCATCATTCACACGCTCGGAAGGAAATGCACAAATAGTAATAGAGTAAGGGAATAAAATCTACATACAATCCCCTAAGACTAGACACAAAACATCAGAAGTCAATTTTCTTGATTGTGCATTGCACACTTTTGGAATCATGTAAATAATCAAGCCTTGTCAATTGCAAATAGACTGAAGGCCACAAATACAGTTCAATTGAAGTACATATCTCTCTTTCAATATTACTGGTGTCACACAACTGCAAATGAGAATGGATTTAAGGCAGATACAGGTCTTTGCGCTCTCCTCTAGAATCATTGGTATGGACTCCTGGCTTTCTACCTCAAAGGTACAGACATAAACTCTTATTACCTACTTTTATATCCCCTTTTATTGGGTAACAATTAACTAATTTGATAGGTGGGTATAACAGCTTGTTAAGAGATGTCAATCAAGTTTTACAGTGAATTTGCCGAAGAACTCGTGCAGTGAGTACACCGCCGAGATGTACCTGGTCTGTGGATCCACCTCGTCCTCTGCGTTGCCCACGGTCATCTGCGTGCCGAGGATGCTGTCGTCATCGACGTGTCGTCTCTCCTCCTCCATCTCCCCCAGCATCTCTGCCAAGAGCATGTCTTGCGAGTCCAACACCACTGACTCATCGGCAGACCTGCAACAGAGTCGTGAGTCATACTCGTGACCAAAAAGGTTGCCGACCACTGTCATAAGTAATCATTAATCAATATCTTTCTTGATTTTATTTCCTTATTTTATTTGATACCATTTGTCTTTCTTTTTAATTGTCCATCAGCAGTTGGGAATAGCAGTCATGTAATTTGATAAGAAGCAAACCATTGTAAGTTCATTCAAATCTAAACCCATCGTATTGATAAAACAGCAATCATGAGAACTGTCACAGCGCTTGCTCTATTCCCATTTCCCACTACCAGTAATACAATGTAGGTATAACATCTGTTGTTTAAAAATTATTGAGTAGTTATGTAGGAACCTCTGACTGGCTGGCATGAGACTGAGCACCAAGTCCTCGTCGACAACTGTCTCGTTGGACGAAAGCCGGCCGTGGGATCCGACGCTGGCCGGAGCGAGGTGAGCGTCGATGACAGAAGCGTCCAACGGGTGGCAGTGTTCAGGCACTTCGGCGGGATACGGGATGCTGCTGTCAGACTTTGGAGTGTCAGAGTTAGACAGAGAACTCTCGTCCAGGGAAGAATTCAGGGCGAGGAGATTTTGCTGAAAATAAACATAATTATAATATATTATAAATTTGAGTCAATACAGTTTTTTTCATATCATAATCCTTTATTAATTCATTATCATCTTGATTTGTAGTTTGTACACATACCTACATGTTGTAGCTTACAATACAATCATTGCTCTTTAGCCAACAAGATGTATGCATTTAATTGTTTTATTGATTTAAAGGGACCATGACACCAAATCCATTAGTAGTAAATTACGTAAAAAAGCCAATAAATCTTCTCAAATGTGCAAAATTGTATAATACAAATACAATGTTTTGAATATTAATTATTATTTCAGGTGATTTTTTTTTTAATTACCTACTAAAATAAAATACCTATTTATTGTAAACTGAATGATGCTATATCATTTTTGGCCTTTGGATTGATTGTATAATTTTTACCTTACGAGACGCTACTCAATCAATTTCATCAGTTGTTGTAGGGTCAATAAAATCAATCAATGGATTTTGAACATATATTTACATATAACACATATCAAATTAGTCCATTTGAAAGTCCAGACCACAATTTCACACAATCATTCTACAATCTCAAGACAAAATTGGGCATTGGGCATGCGCGTTTCAAATGGGAAAACTTAGTCTTTGAAGTTAATGTAGGTATAGGGAATATAGGCCACATTAAGGTCTCAGGAAAGTAAAAACTAAAAATTTATGGAATATACCGACGGCTTATATTCGAGTAATTACAGAAGGTTGGTACCTGTATGGTACCTAAATAATAATAATAAACACTATGAAAAAAGCAGAAAATCTCCGGTAAAATTTATTTTATTTTCCCATAAAAATACGGGAGTACATACCTGCAATCTCTGCAGAAAGAAGACGTGGCTCTCTGTCTGGTGTTGTTGGAGCCGCGGCTGTGAAGATAACGGAGTAATCTGCGATGACCGCTGCTCCTCCCGACGCCGCTGCCTCTCGTCCGCCCAGATGTCCGCGAGGCCGGGATTCATCTCGCGGCTCATGTTCCTGATGTTGAGGATGTCGGTGGCGACGGCGTCCACCTCCACCTCGCTCGTGCTCATGCGAACGTCTGCCTCCGACCGCAGAAGCTCCTCGTCCGCAGGATAGCTACAGACAGCACACAGTTACCAACACACTCAACACTCTCACTGAATAGAGAAAACTTTTTCATTTATCTCGTGAAACCAATGTGTTAAAAAAATCTTGATGAAGACTTTCACAAAAATCATTCAATCGAAAAATATAAAAAAATCTCATCTATTTACAGACCCAACAACAATGAGACAGCCCGAGTACCTAAAATACCTAAACTTGCGTATTACAGATCGGCCAGTTTTAGACACAGAAAAATTAAAATCATATTTATCTGAATGTTAAAGGTCCTCATAGACTAATTCTCTCTTTTCCACCAAGGTATATTCAGAACCAATAAACACTTTTTATCGTGTGGTATTTATAAGACAATGTTTATCTCAATTTTTTTTTAATGCTAGGCCTACCTACTAACTAGTAACTACCTAAATAGGTACTAATCCTTTCTAATTAGGTACTAAATCTACTGATTAGTGGATATGAATGCATTTCTTATTTATTAAGGGTCATTATTAAGACTTGCCTGTTGTCAAGATCCCTGCGGTACTTGACCGAATCCAAATGAATGTAGTCCATGCCTCGAAGATTGTAGTCGATGGAGAACTGAAGGATGTACGGGATGTGGAATTCATGCATTTGGAACACCTTGCTGAGAATCGCACCGCTTTGTAACAGGTCGGACGCTTTCTTCACCATGTTCGGGTTGTAGAAATGAATTTTGAAGTACTGGTGAGGTTTCACGTGATAGCCATAATAAGGTCTGAAAATAATAAGTTCCTAGATTATACTCTGGACCACATGGCCAAAAATGGTACCAGTGCAAAGAAAAGATTACTGACATCAAAAATAATTCTGTAACTTGCACTTTCATGTTGTGCCAACTTTTCTAATACCGTCTGAGGCTAATAGGAAAAGGGTATTTTTAAGAAGCCTGTAAGGTAATTAGGTACTTTAACCTTACAATTTTATACATTCACAATAATTCTTTATGGCGCATTGTTCTTGGGTGACAATAAATTTCAGTCTAAAGAATGAAAATTGTCATAAAATTATTCAAAGCTTCATTGAAATTCCCAACACAAGTTAAAAGCTAGGTGCACGTAAAACTCACATGCCCGACACTAGTGTCACTTTGAACACGTGCTGCGTGGAGGCCGACGCTTGACCCAGTGAAATGTTCAGCGCCAGATCCAAGCTGGCCGCCAGCTGGTACTGAACTCTCCCGTCGGGGCCGGACTCATCACACGGGATGAAGATGTACGGAAACACTCCGTGCACGTGGAGGCAAGTCTTCTTACCTGTTGAGCACCCAGGTCTATGAATCATTTAGAATGATTTGTGCAACATCTCCAAATGATTGGACAATAAGCTTTACTAAATAAAATATCTTCAACTAGTTTTTGCTGAAACTTTGTAAAATAAGAATGTTTGCCTTGATGACGCACACATAATTTCAACGAATTGGAACATTTTAATTTTTAACCAATCAGAATCAATTTTTTCCCTTTCAGCCAATCAGCAGTGAGGTTTTGTTATGTACAGCAAACCAGGAGTGGTTCCTAATAGCTATTCAGTTGCCCTCTTCCCCGAAATGTATTCAGGAAGAGCTGAAGTGGATCATGCAAGAGCTGCATGATCGGTTGTTAAAGATGTAATGTTGGCACCACTGACTTCTTATATCTATGTGTAGTACACGAGCTGTGTTGCATACGACGCACCAGTTGTCAGCCATCATGCCGAAGCATGACGATTGTACTTGTCAAGAGTGTTGTCAATAAATACTATTTCTCAATAGTCTATGTTCATTTATTGTGATAAGTACCAATCCAACATGGTGTCAGAAGTGTACCACGCGTGCTGAATGAAAAGTAAGCATCTACAACCGAAGTTGTCGCGTAAGTAAAGACGAAAAGAAATTTCGTCTTGGCCGTGTAAAATCAAGAATCAAGATGGCGTCATCAGCACACAAACCACCAGCCGAGCTCAAACTGGATGGAAACGTCTGTGAAGAATGGCGACGTTGGCGGCAGAAATTTGAGATTTACATGAAAGCAACCAAAGCCAACGCAGAGAAACAAGACACGCAAGTAGCAATTTTGTTAAGCTTTATTGGTGATGAAGCCCTAACTGCATTTAACACCTTTAAATTCGAAAAGGAAGAGGATAAAAATGTGCTGAAAACCGTGTTAGATGAATTTGAAAAGTATTGCACACCTCAAAAGAATGTTGTTTTCGAACGGTTCAAGTTTTTTGGAATCAAACAAAGAGAATCCCAGCCATTTGATCAATTCCTCACAGAACTAAAGAATGCTGCTAGATCATGTGAGTTTGAACAACAAGAGGACAGTTTGATTAGAGACAGGATTGTGCTAGGTATTGCAGACAGTAAGCTGCAAGAGCGTTTGCTAAGTGAGACGAATCTGAATCTTAGTAAAGCTGCTAATCTGTGTCGAATTTACCAGGAAGGTAAAGCAAAAGCTCTAGAAGTTCGTGAATCGAACAACGGCGAACAATCGAATCGAACATCGACCACCGTAGCTGCTGTGAAATCGAAGCAGTTCTTCACGAAGAAGAAGTCCGAGGAGAAGACTCAAGAGAAGACGTCCGAGAAGATTTACGACTGCAAGAAATGTGGTTACGATCACAAGCGAGGTCGTTGCCCTGCATATGGAAAGAATTGTGCAAAGTGCGGCGATTTGAATCATTTTGCGAAATGTTGTGAAAAAGTGAAGAAGGGTTACAAGAAGAAATCCGTCAATGACGTCGAAGCGTCAAGTGCATCGAGTGACGATGATGATGTTGAAAGTGAGGACGAAAACAATCAGAATCGGGAATACAGACTCATTCTCAATGTAGGGAGTAAGAAGTCAGGTAATACTAAAACTAAAACTCAAACAGCCTGGTTTGAAACCATAAGCATTGGCTCTCATCCTGTGCGCTGTAAATTGGATACTGCTGCCGAGACCAGTATCTTGCCCCAGAAAGTATTTCAATCGTTGAAAGGTTCATTTAATTTGGTGAAATCAAAGAACAAGTTAGTCCCCTTTGGAGACTTAGGAGTAGTAATCACTCCCATAGGTAGCATTAAATTGAAATGTATAACGCGTAAAGGGAAAGCTAAGAATGTTGAATTTGATGTATGTGATGTGTCAACTCCCTTGCTTGGATTGAAAGCTTGTATTGATTTAAACCTAATTAAGAGAGTGAACTCCGTTAGCTCTAGGCAGACTAAAACTGATATTGTAGAAGCCTTCAAGGATGTGTTCACAGGAGTAGGCAAAATAGGAAAACAGCATGAGATAGTTTTGACGAATGATGCTGAACCTGTCATTAGTCCACCCCGACGAGTACCCTATAGCTTACAGAAGAAGTTAAAAGAGACTCTAGATAGTCTTGAAAGAGATTCTATCATTGACAAGGTTGAAAAACCCACTGACTGGGTTAATAGTTTATTGCTTGTTGAGAAACCTAATGGTGATTTGAGGATCTGCCTTGACCCGAGACCCTTGAACAAGGCAATAAAACGAGAACACCACCCTATCCCTACCTCAGATGATATTTTGTCTAGATTGAGGAATAAATGTCTCTTCAGTGTTCTAGATATGCGCCAAGGATTCTGGAATTTGCCACTTACTGAAGCTAGTGCAGATCTTTGCACTTTTCAAACTCCTTTCGGTAGGTACCGCTTCAAGCGACTCCCGTATGGCATTAGCTCCGCTCCCGAAGTCTTCCAAAAGACCAATGAGAAGCTGTTTGGAGACATCCACGGAGTAGAAGTCTACTTTGACGACTTGATTATTTGTGGAGAAACCGAGGAGGACCACGATCGAGCGCTTGCCGAAGTGCTGAATCGAGCAAGGCAGGTTGGTGTTAAATTCAATCAGGATAAGTTTCAATACAGAATCCCAGAAGTGAAGTATGTTGGTAGAATCATTTCCAAAAATCATTGTGGTGTAGATCAAAGTTATGTGACAGCCATTGCCGAAATGCCAGTCCCATCATGTAAATCTGATGTTCTTCGACTTTTGGGCATGGTGAAGTATGTGTCACAATTTGTACCTAATTTGTCAAAGTTAACAGCACCATTGCGAGAACTGACTAAGCAAGACACACCCTGGTGTTGGGATAGCAATCATGATGCTGCTTTGGGAAAGCTCAAACAACAGCTTATGTCTGCCCCAGTGCTAGCTACGTTTGACAGCACTAAACCGATTGTCCTTCAGACAGATGCCTCTAAGGATGGGCTAGGTGCTTGTTTGTTGCAAGAAGACCATCCAGTAGCGTATGCTTCTCGAGTGCTGACCAAGAGTGAACAGAACTTCGCGCAGATCGAGAAGGAATTACTTGCCATAACATTCGGTCTAGAAAGATTCAACCAGATGACCTATGGACATCACGTTCAGGTATTCACTGATCATAAACCCCTAGAAACAATTTGCAGTAGAGAGATTTGTAAGTCAACGGGCAGAATCCAACGACTACTTCTGAAGTTGGTAAAGTACGACATTACCGTGTCTTATGTTCCTGGTAAATTTCTAAACTTACCCGACACACTCTCCCGAGCTTCTCTCCCTGACCCAGTTAATGATGATCCTGAATTGTTAGTTGTCGTTCATGAAGTTGAAAAATATCTTCCAGTGTCCGTCCAGCGTAAAGAAGAGTTTCGTAAGGAAACCGAACAAGATGACACTCTTCAAGCTGTCATTCGTTTACATCAACAGGGTTGGCCTAGCCACCGACATCAGGTTCCCGACAAGGCTAGATATTATTGGTCCATGAAGGAGGACATTGACGTCTCAGAGGGATTGATATTTGTTCGTGACAGACTCATTGTTCCTGCTTCCCTTCGGAAAGAGATGCTGAAAATTATTCACGAGGGACATTGGGGAAGGGACAAAAGTAAGCTACGAGCCAGAGAACTTCTCTTCTGGCCAGGTATGTCAAATGACATAGACATGATGGTTTCAAAATGTTCAAAGTGTGAACTTCACAGGAAAAGTAATGTAAAAGAACCGATGATTCCGCACCAGGTGCCTGAGCGCCCATGGCAGAAAATTGGTGTTGACATATTAGAGTATCATAACAAGTCGTACTTAGCAGTCATTGACTACTACAGTAAATGGATAGAAATGCCAGCACTTTCCTGTAAAACAGCATCTGAGGTAATTACCCAATTGAAATATATCTTTGCTAGGTATGGCATTCCTGAGATTGTCGTGTCAGACAATATGCCGTTTAACAGTTTTGAATTTAAGAAGTTTGCTGAACTATGGGATTTCCAGTTGGTGACCTCGAGTCCCCATTATTCGCAGTCGAATGGACAAGCTGAGGCCGCAGTAGCAATTATCAAGTCCATTCTTAAAAAATCATCTGTAGATGATCACTCAATCGCTTTGATGGAATACAGATCCACTCCGTTACCTGGAATAAACTTGTCCCCATCGCAGATGCTCCTCAACTATAGGATTAGAACCAGACTTCCAGTTAGGAATAAC
Organism: Leuctra nigra; assembly: GCA_934045905.1. NCBI lineage: Eukaryota > Metazoa > Arthropoda > Insecta > Plecoptera > Leuctridae > Leuctra > Leuctra nigra. The sequence continues at coordinate 36,113,072 of OW203766.1, forward strand.
TTGTTGACACCTAAGGTGGAAGACGGTGTTAAAGAGAGGCTGGAGACTAAACAGTTTCTTCAGAAAGCGTATTATGACCGTACAGCGAAATCTAGACCTCCCTTTGAAGATAAAGATGATGTGCTGATTAAGAAAGGTAAAAGTTGGGATCGAGGACAAGTTGTATGCAAACATGAGCAGCCAAGATCATACATGGTTGTTGATTCAGGAGGTAGAGTGCTTCGCAGAAATTCTAAGTTTTTGCGTAAGTCGCAGAATAAACATGTAGTAAATGATAGCCCAGATGTCATTCCTGATGAGATTGAGAATACTGTTCCATGCAATGTATCAGAAAAACCAGTTGCAGCTCAAGTTACTCGAGCAGGAAGGGTAATCAGGAAGCCAGTGAAATTTGATGATTATGATACTAATTAATATGATTGTTAATATTTAGTATTATTCATTGAACTTAAGCTTTGTGTATTGCAATGTTTTAATCTATTGTTTTACATTGTATTAATCATGATTATATTATTCAAGTGTCCTTTCATAAAAAAATAAGTGGGGGGATGTTAAAGATGTAATGTTGGCACCACTGACTTCTTATATCTATGTGTAGTACACGAGCTGTGTTGCATACGACGCACCAGTTGTCAGCCATCATGCCGAAGCATGACGATTGTACTTGTCAAGAGTGTTGTCAATAAATACTATTTCTCAATAGTCTATGTTCATTTATTGTGATAAGTACCAATCCAAACAAATCCAACCAATCCAACAAATTGTGGGTCTTATTGTACCATTTCACCACACTGTGCAGGATTTGAGGACATTTGCTTGTTTTTCACTCATTTAGCCCGCTCAGTATGTGCCTAGTAGGTCTCAATCTAAAGAATGTGATGCACATGTAGTTCTTGACAGTTTTTACTTTAAAAAAAAACACGTAGGTAATACTTAAATCCTCTTTGGATTAAATTTTAAAAACTGAGTGCTTGCACCGTAGGTATTACCTCTCAGTAAACTAAATAAAGCTACCCACTGGGTCATACCCTTCAATATTAAAAATACAACCTCTGGAACATATCCTCAAAATGATAAATACAATTTTATCATCAAATGATTTTACAGTTTTGAGGACTAACCAGATTTTGTTACCTACTCAAATTAGGTACCTACCTAGTGCCTACCTACTCCAATTTATGGCTAGTATATTTATTAGATTGGTAGGTCAATTTATCCACAAGTGCTCAATTTTACAACCAATCAACCTTTTGAAGAAAAAATATAGTAGGTACCTAGGTATCAATTTTATTGTAAGCAGAGCATCCCAAAAAGAGATTCAATTTTGAACCTACCTACACGGCAAAGATAAACCCGCTCTAGCATAGGCCGGGCTATACCTGGCCATGTTAAACTAGGTTCATCTTTGCCTGTCACCCACCTTAAGGTAATGAAATCCGTAGAATGAAACATATCAAACAAAATATCAACAGGTAGGTTCCGGTGAAGTAAAATGAAAGATGTGAAACAAGTTGGTATCATTCATACCTGTCTTCAAGCTCGCTCCAAATATTCGAACCACTGGTACTTTCTTAACAACAGAGCCGCGAAACGTTGAATATGTAACGTCTAGTCCAGGGACAGGATCGCTCATGTAATGATCCGTGGTCACCATGCTAATCGAGAACATGATTGTGCCTGCAAAACAAGCAGTTAGTAGGCTATGGCAACAACAGGAAGGGTAGTAAGTAATGTTATTAGATGGTTATTAAGAAGGTAGTTGAAGTGTAAAGTAGACCCACCCACCTGTGTATTACCTCTGCGCACGGTGGCTGATAGGTAGGTAGGCTACACACTGGCAAGACGAACTAGAGGTTAGGTAGGTAGCCTCCCTCAAAGCCCAGCTTCTAATTCTATTCTTCAATCATTTTAAAAATGTACTCTATTTAAGGATAACTTAAGTACCTAAAAATCATTTAAGCAAAAACAAGATACTTTAGTCACCGTAACACAAATTGATAAATAAAACTAAAAAATACTGCGCACGATCTCCAATGTTTAATAACAAAGAACGAGCGCTCCCTCCGTGTTGGCAGCGGTATGGCAAGTAACTACGTACATTCATATTGGCGGGAAATATTTAAAGATCCTAGCAAATCACAACCACACTTCTTTAGTTCATCCGCGCTGCGGCTACATTACTATGTATTAAAGATTATGAATGGTCTTGTATACAGCTATTACAAATAGTACAAATATTATCTAAAGCTCAATCGTAGAAACCATTGAGAAACCATGAATGGCGGTAGTTTGCAAACTCCTGGTCCAAAAATCGCACAAAAACGTCTTTTGGAGGAAACCAAAAATGAAATAATTAGGAAAAAATCGGGTTCTGGGATGACGGTCCCCTTGTGGGTACGGGCCACAGCACATATCCGGAAAATTTTAAAATTTAAAATTTAAAATCTAAATTCAAAAAAATGTATATTATTTATTAAATTTTTAATAAATTTTTTATTTTTTACATTTTTCTAAAAAGGGGCTTAGTTTATACGCTAAATTTTAATGGGATAGTCTCGCGAGCCTCTGCGACCGCCCTCCGCCTCACCCCTGACCAAACAGACTAAATGATGCCCATTAATACGTCCCTAACTATTTGGAGAATAGGTGTCTAGGACGTTCATTCGTATTATCCAGTCATAGGGCCTGAGTTATCATTTCTGAACTCTTCACCTCCAGCTTCACAATTAGACAATTTTAGATAAATTGCTATCCTCCCACACTACCATTCCTCTTCAACCATCTTCCAATATTTCCCCCCCCAAAAAAGTGCATATTGTGTATACAACAATAGATATCTAAATTATCAAGTATCATTACATGTACTAAAAGCGAGGTGCCAAATCATAAATATTATTTTTGAATTAACATGCTAACTTGACGTATTTCTTGATATCGCAACTTTGTGCTGACTGTTTTGATTTATATTATTTATTATGGTGAAGGAGTCTTGTCTGATCTTCACGGTGCTTTAGCGGAGCGAGCGTCTCCACCTGAAACTTATGGCTCGAATCTCTGTTTTTTTTGTTTTTTTGTCTGTCGTTGTGTGTTTTATCCATTTTTTGCCAAACGAAGTAATGGATCAGGCCAATTTTTTCACAAAACTTATATTACTATCCTGGTCGTTTACACGTAGATTTTCAGCAAGATCGCTCCATTGGTTTCATTGGAAATTGGGTTTTTGTTGTTTAGGTATCATTACCATAGCAACAACATCTTTTATGCGAAAGTTTATAAAATACTTAATTGACCATGATCACTGCAAATGTCTGTAGTACTTCATGGAGACCGTGACATTTGTTTTTAAAATTGACATTTCGTCTATGAGAATGAACAAGGTTTTGTGGTTATCTTTTCAGTTTCTGAAGAAAGTCTGAACTCTTCTGTGATCCTGCAAGTGAATATGGTAATTATTGACGAGAACTCCGCATAGAATTGATCATGAAGTATAGCCAACGCATTTAGTTGTGATAAAACTTACCCCCTATCGCGACTACCAGTCGTACACAGAAGTAGTATAGGCACCGAGAGTTCGCCACGAGTGAGAGAAATTAGCAACTTTTGTGGGAAGATCGTCAACTGTTTTATTTCTCATTGGCCGTGACCTAGCAACCGATCAGATGTCAACAAATGTACTCAAAATATTTCGGAATCAAACTAAGTCGCGCAAATTAATATTGTGATCAGATTCAGTGAAATTGTGAACACTTTATTATTAATATTCTGTAGGCGAATAAACATTAGATAAACATGTGTAAATTTTAAGAATTGATAATGCGTAATATGTGCAGCAACATAACATATAACCTATGATATAACTGCAGCGACTTGGACGCCTTGCCAAAAGGTAAGCTTCCTTCCCACAGATTAGGTGGCTCTGTCTGTACTTTTTACAGTGCCATCTGTTGTCTAAACACGCTGCCTATAAGTTGCCTAAAATACAGATATTTGTATACAGAGGGGTGATTTGCAAGACTGGTTTTATCATTGGCTTTGATCACGACTTAATGCGTTGGCTGTACAATTAAACTTCTGTGCGTCATCTTCCTTCATACCATATAAAAGTTCACATGGGAGATGAAGGATGAATATAACATCCATTTGAACATTCTGTAGTGCGTTTCCTTCATTTACCTGCCAGGTTTTTAGCCATGCGGACATTTCGTCTATAATTACCGTGATTATTCAGGGATTATTTAGTGAATTTCGGTTAGATCTTCCGTGCTCGCTTATCAACGCGTTACACCGAGCGTTTTCCTAGTAAAACACAAGACTAGACGCAAGCAACCCTCGTTCACGTCAATGGCTCTCGGGTCATGGCGTTTCGATACTCCATGTATTCTCAATGTCTTAAAACTCGAGTCTGAATTAGTACACTGATCATTGTTTTACATAATATCACTTATTTATAATTGTTTATATTTATGTACGTTTCTTTCTTTCTTTGCTTCTTTGTTTGGTTGTTAATTTACAGCTCCGGAATAAATTTAAGGAGAAATCTCCTCACCTAAAAACAAACAATCATCATAAAATACAATATATTAATGGAAAAGCAGTGATTTTAAGATAACATGAGAAGTCAGCGCTTCAAATCAAAACATGAGAAGTTGGCAACACTGGAAGAGGCATCCCCTCCCGCTCCCACTCTTAGTCTTGTCACACTCCACAGTCCACAACACAGCTGTCAGTGTCCGATTTTTTTTTATCATCTGGATACCTTCTTTCTGGTTTTTTAATGTCAAATATCAATTTGAATATATTTAATCTAACACCCGATCTACTAACACATGAAGAACTACTCACAGCATTAAAATGTGTAAGTACCTACTGCCAAAAAGCAACCTAAAGGACGTTTATTGCGTTCTCTTTTGAGGTTAGGTACGTACACTCCCCACAAGTTTCTTCCACGGCCCACATCCTTCCAGATCAGCTTTACGGTTACCTATCTAGGTAGGTATAAAAGAATTCAGAATTGTGCAACAGGTTTATTTCTTAATACATAAGTTACTTACTGACTGGTTTTCATAACTTCGTGACAGTAGGTAGGTATATGTCAGTTTACGCAGGCAGGACATACATTAGTTTCAAGTTTATTTCATTTTTTACATGTCATGACCCTTGAGAAGCATAGTATTAGCCCTCATGTATTAGGGTATATTGGAAAGCAACATACTGCATTGTACTTAATATATTTACACACAATCTATATTGAACACAATACTATACATTACAGATACATACCTACAACTTCACAATAGGCTCAGTGCTATAATACTGGTAGGTTACAATACAATTGGTCAGTGTTGGGGAAGTTCCTTTTTAAAACGATCTTTTTACAAGTTCAGTTCACGTCCAAATATATGAACTTTTTAAAAGTTCAAGTTCTTTATTTTAAGCATGTGTAGTAAAAGTTCACGTTCCTTAAAAAAACGAATAGGGTGACAGAGACAGTAGTTGCGCATGCTACAGTAGTTGCGCAAGACACATAAAACAGCTGATATGAAATTCCTTGCTATTATAACGTTTAGTAAATGTTCCTCTATATTATGCCCTATCCTTCCTGTGTCCAAAGATATATTTGTATCTTACATTTAGGAACACACCCAGGCACTAGGCTTAAAAGTACCTCGATTTGAGTGAGTGCTTGCAAGACGGAATGAAATAACATGTGCACCACAACTATATGCCATGGACAGTAATGGCGCACTTGGGTAACAATGAAAAACTGTACTTTAAGTACCTCAACATAAGTGTAAATATTTTAATTATTTTCATTGATACTTAATTGGTCATTGAATGAACATATAATATGTGCCTATTGACGAAGAATGTGTTTAAAACTACATTGTTTCCCTGCGCAACTACTGTCTTGGTAGGTGCACAACAACTGTATTGGTGGCGCAACTACTGTCAATTCCAGTTTTTCAGTGTTCTTCTCGAGTATTTCTGAACATACTCCAAAGAACTTCAAACAGCTGTTTTTTAAAGATATGTGTATGATATGGGGAAGGTATAGAGACCTTGATCAGGTTCTAAAGAGATCCATAATCAAAGATATGCGCTTCTGAAGTTGGTGTTGGCCTTACGCGCGCAACTACTATCTGTGTCACCCTATAAGTTCTTTCAAAAGTTCTTTTTCAAAAAAAATTAACGATATAATTAACTACGCATGAAACTTAAATGGAACTGAGAAGAATCTAAGAGGGGCCCCTACTTCCCCTTCCACACCTGCCTCAAACTACCCTCGCCATAGTAACCAATCCACGCTCAGAGTTAAAGAAACTTTGGAAATCTTCGGATCGGCTCGGACTTTATTCCGATTCGACTGCTTAGTGCTCATTAGGAAAGAGCGAACTTGATCGAAACGTTCGTGGTTAAAACGAACGTTTGACGTTCACGTTCTTTGTATACAAAAAAGAACGCATCGCTCAAAAGTTCGCAAAAAAAGTAACGCGTTCCTAGGAACGCGTTCTTTTTAAAAGTTCCCTCCCCAACACTGCAATTGGTAGCTACGTGATGATTTAAATGTTTTCAGAAAGATACTAAGTAATCTCAAGGCATCTATATGAAAACTCCATACATTACATTTAAACCAGCAGCCTCTGACCGTTGGTCTGCGAACAAATTTTGGTGGTCCGCAAAGAAATTTGGAAACTTGTTGATTTTTCATTTACAAAAATAACTAGCCCCTACAAATGTACTGAATTCGGACATATTGTACGTCAGAGGTACTACGCCTTTTTCAAAATACCTACATACCTACTAAGTACCTAGGTTCAGTAGATTTTCATCTATAGGTAATAAAAATAATATCAGTTTCTGAGTATTTTTTTGATACAAGAGTCATTTTAAACGCTATTTGTTGAAATATTTGTGATATAGGTAAGTGGTCCGCGAGGCCCAAAAGGTTGGTGACCACTGCACTAGACAATTACATTTCAGAATGTTGCTTTTATTTTATTTGTCATTTGTTCACTCTCTCAATCCTAGTCACAAGATTACCGGACATAATATTACCTACCACATGGTAAATCTTAAGAATCTTAGTAGGTACCTATCTTTGAAAGTATGTCAATCCAGTTTTGTTTTTTAAAACATTTATTAGTAAATTCAGATGTCCATGTCTTTAAATTAAATTGAATGACATTTCAGTAAGCAGCATCGTTATGAATGTGTACATGCATTTAGAGGTAAACAAGGAGCAAACCATAATTTTGTAGAAGATTTTGTTGCTTCTGAACACTTACTTGTAGGTACATATGATAGGTAGGTACATTATTTTAAAAAACAATTAGGTAGGTACCTACTTGTGACCTTGATAAATATCAGTTTAAAAGCCTACACTACCGAGCCCTCATAATTTTCAAGATAACAAAATCAAGATTCTATGCAAATTACAGTTTAAGTTTATGCAACAAGTTAACTGAACACAAATCATAGGGCAGCTGGCATATTTACTAGTTCCTATGCTGAAGTATTACAAGTCATTCTCACAAACTGTTCCACATTTATCTTAAATTAGTTTTCCCACTAATTACCTACAGTTCTTGTCCGTAGAGATTTTATTCATTGAACACATCATTTTGGCTTGAGGCAGGTTAAAAGTAGGTAACATTTTTTATGGTTGACAAAGTGAAGAGCGAAATAATTTTAGTTGATTCATTACGGACACCTACTAATATAGCTATCGCAAACGCTTAAATACTCTGGACTTGAATTCCAGAGATCCCAGGTGTGATCGTCTGCCTTGTTCCTGACAGGTTTTTTGGTGTTTACCTTCAGTCGAGAGCAAATACTGGGAATGTTCTCTACTAATAATAGGTCACGGTTCCCTCCTTCCCATGCCCATGCTTACCTTTTCTTCATCATCCCCAATCATCATCATAAATATTCTTAATGTGAAGTGTAAACACCACTAAAATTTGAAATTGTAAATAAATAGCCAGTCTGTCAGAAAGAAAACACGTGTTTTTCTTAAGAGTTACCTACTATACTTCTATCTCGCAATAATAGTTAACAAAACTGTCTATTTCTTTTAGAGATGCATCAAATTACCGAACATGGATACAATGACAAAAGAAGAGCTAGTAGCGATCTTTCGGAGAGTTGTCGCTCCTTTACCACAGCGATCATCTAAACGTGGTCACAGGCGAACACAAATAACAACGAAAGATTTGTCATTAGAAGAGAAAGTTGTCTCCAGCTCTTGCTTTTCTATTGGCTTTGGTAAAGCTGGATCCGCAATCAATCCTAATATTCGTTTAAAACCACCTCCTGATAATGCAATTAACTATCAGAGGAAGAAAATTGTACTGAGTTCACCTTCATCAGTCACAAAGTGTGGAACTGATTTGGACAAAATAATCATAAACGATCGTCGCAAGAATCAAGCAAGCAAAAGTAGTGTTGCCATAGTAATGGAAGGCATAAAATCAAAAGTCAATGAAATTGTATTGAGTGATTGCAGAAAAAGTGAAGAATTACTTGACAAGATAATCATAAATGATAGAACAAAAGATGTTAATTCAACTAGAGAATCTAATATTCAAAATAATGTAGTTAAATTAAATTGTGATCACACAGCAAGCGTTCAGATTTCAACTGAGTCCAGAACTACGGAGAAACCAAGAATCAAATTGAAGAGATCCAGCAATACTTCGCCCACCCAACAAGTATGTTTCATTCTTTCCAATCGATACCGGCCAGTGACGCACATGACAGAAAATAATTGTTTCTTTGTTTTCCAGGAGCCACAACCACAAGTGTCCGATGCTAAAAGTATTCCTACAAAGAGGAAGAAAATTACAATTTAAAATTATCATCAGAGTGTAGACCTATGTCTTTGCTACCTCAATAAAAACATGGTAAGCCTACCTAATGAGTCCATACTTATCACCAACACCAGTTATTGCGTAGAGATCTTAAAATTTCCTTCCTTTTTTGACCATCTAGGATTTGTGATTATGTAATTTAATTTAAAAAGCTTTTGATATTATTTAAATTGTGAACAAAATATCTCAAATGTTTGATGTCTACGTAGGTAGTGATGGAAATAATGGGTAAATACTAAATATGTCAATGTTATTAGGGTCGAAAATCCTCAATATAGTTGCTAGAAATTCACCCTTAGAGTGATTTACCAAACTTCTTTCAGAGGGAGTACATTAAAAGAATGGTATCTAAACAGCGACGTCGAAGGTCCTATTAGTTAAGCACAGTAGCAGCACGATGCCGTATAGAGGCACGGCATATTATTTTTTGAAATGTGAAGTATTAAATAGTGTAGCAGTAGGTACTTGAATTTGTGCAAAAGTGATCAAAAAATATTTTCATTATAATACCTATCTCCAACATTCTCCATTTAATAATCTGGGTATAATCTAAGCTGAAATGAGAAATGTTTTAAAATTTTGCAAATTTGACACGCACTGGCTCTAGTGGAATCCATGATTAGTTCCAAGTTAAAATGATCACTGATAAAAACATTTCATTTCTGGAATAAAAAACTGATTTTTTTATGTGTATTGCATAATCATTTGCTTACTCCTCCTCGAGTTCCACGATTCTAAAGGAAAGGTTTACAATGAAAAGAACACCATACATTGAATACTTCATATAAATGTATTTTTCAGTGTTTATCTCTTACAACATGGGTATTTACGAGGAAGCGCAGACATATAATGAGCAACCTCTTTGTAACTCATTTAGTTAAACAAGCATTGCATTTAATATAATATCGCGGCACAGCCTGCAAATAACTCGAGCAATTCAAGTCTCCAACCATGACCATCCGTGTATAAAATTCTATCTATCTTAATTATTTGGTTGTATGTAGACCATAAAATAAATGCATGACTAGTAAATTAAAGTACATTTCCAGTTATATTCTGGATAAATAAAATAGCAGCTTTCTTAAAAAATACAGTGTAAAATATTAACTTCGCAATCAATGTGATAATTTAATATCAGCACGAAATGTAAACTATCAAATATTACAAGACAAGCTAATACTAAGCATTCCTTATAATGAGGCATATTTCGAGATGTGATTTCACGTCTTAGTATATATTTCTTATTTATTTCCATACTCTTCTCTTCATATTTTGTAGTATATCAACAAGAATTACAATAATATACTTCTGGTACAAGAAAGTATAACGCTTCAGTATAATATTTAGGTACCTATGTATTTTGATGATACAACATTCAACAATATTTCCCGGGGACAACCACCAAGGCCAATATCGGATAGATATGTTATGCACAACGTATAGTAGAGTATAGGTATAAAATTTCTTCAGTAAATGTCTACGTATTGTGCTGAGTGGATTCTTGATTTTATACTGAGAAATAATCTAAGACATGTATTTAACAGTGCTATACAGTAGAGGGTTGGTTGCTAAGAACTATTGACCTGGCAATTGTCTTGTCTTGGGGAAATTACACCATTTGTTGCGAGAGAAAAAATACCATTGAGGTCGCCTTTCCATGAGGAATATTGTGGTGGATGAATTGGAGATTTACCTACTCGTGACTGAACTGAAAAACCTATAGAATGGAAACTACAGTTAGAAACCAGAATTAGAACCTAATAATTTTTTAAACGTTTTTCTTGAAATAAATAAAACACATTTTCACGTTTTTAATTCCTAGGCTAAATATTTTTTTTTATCAAAAATTGAAGAATTTTTGTTGTAGACTAACCTGTACTATTTAGTCTCTTTTTCCTTTTCTAATATTAACAAATTGGAACACTCACAGTGGCTGAACATGTTACGGAGGCTGCTATACTATTTAATTTGCAATAGTTTCAATTTATATTTAAAACATTCGAGAAGCAAATCTTGTTAATTCGAAACCAAAAAATCAAAGAACTCTTTCAAATTTCTTTCCCAGTTTAGAGCAGAAGTTACCCTGATGTGTACCATGCGTATGCTGAAGGGCACCACAACAAAATTCTTCATGGAAATGGACCTGAATGCACAACCCTCTAGGATTTGTGCCTCTCAAAATATATAATATATTATTATAAGACATTTTCTGGAAGGTAGGCTGACTGTATTGTCTTAAAACGTATTACAAGAAGTAACGTCGCACAGAATATAATCTCGTGAAATGTATCAGTTCTGTAGATTGTCGCGGGGCGAGGAGAGGGATTAAACGGGAGTCTCGTGATCGCCTTCTTCTATCCGACCGAGGCGCCAGGCGTTCGGATCGGCTGCTGTAAACACACGTCATATCTGAATAATGCCGCTCTAGTGGAGATTCAATGTTCTTCGTTTCAAGCCAAGTGATATGAAAAAAATTATTAAAAAGATGTGTACATACATACAAAACATAATATTTTTTTAAATACTCTGGGAGCAGAGGATACCTACCTGCATGTAATTTCAATTAGAAAAGGATAATTATTGATTACTACCAATGATCATTGATCACGAATTATTTCGAAAAAGTATTTTCTGTTGAATGCGCCGTATATGTGAGTATTTTCTGTACAAGATTGTTCAAATCTGTTATGTTGTTCCCAATCTTGATCAAACATGCTGTAGTAGAGGTAAGATTGACAGGTTAATAATTTAGATAAAACTTCCAACTGTAACGTAAACTGTCACTTTGCTTTTCTACAATTTGACCAAAATTGGTTTGTTTACAAAATCATTGTTAAAAAATTATTTGTTCACTCACATGAGTAGTCTGCATTTCTCTTCCAACCAAAAAGCATAAACTTTGGCTCAGAATGGGAAGAAAACTGACTAAGGCTTTACCGATTAGTTAAATAAACAAACACAAACAGCAAATCCTCTCGATGTGAATGAATCTAAAGAGTAAAGACTAATGTGACGGGGCTAGGTATCCTCTCTCCAGAACTTGTCACCATCTTGTGTGTAGATTGTAGTTGAATCATGATAAAAACAAAAACACCGTTGATGGATGTCCGATATGAACATTATGCACCTCTTTACTGATCTTTCGTATTGTGTTGAAATTAAAAATAGAGACATTTTTACACAAATTTTCTCCATCTTAGTCGAGTTAAGCGTCGAGCCTTCTCTAACTTCACTAATGGGGACGGATGAATGATTGTGATGCTCGAGATGACGGTGAATTGGTGGTCATTCCAGCATGCCTCTTCGACTAATCTTTGAAAAAACCCAAGTGAGAGGCAAGTCGCAGGAATCAAACCCAGGCCTCCAGAGTGCAAGTCCAGAGCCTAAACCCTTACTCTGGTTTATGCCGAAATATCTCCTATACATAAAACAGTTATATTTTATGGGTTTTTATATGCAGACATAAAGTAAATTTCTGCAAACTCTTAATGTCAGCTGTAAATCTTAGGTACCACTTAAAATTTTACTGTAAAGACCTCCGTTTCATGATTCAACTGCAATACTGAAATAGTGCAAAAACAATAACGATGAAGCGCAGCAGACGCAATGAAACGTTATGAAAATACTTCAACAATTCATTAATTAAAAGAGAAGCAAATGAATGATTGATGGATGAGCTCATGCGATAGCTGGGATTGCCTCCATGTCAACTTACCACAATAATAGTACCTAATCCTAGGCATACCTAGGCAAAGAGAAAATCTAGTTAACTACAGCAAGCAACTCTCCTATTGGCTACCATCGTATTTCTAGCTGAAAAATGTCTAGAAACATACCTACAATTTATTCTCTATGTAGGATTGCCAACTTTACAAAAATAGAATAGAGAACAGAAGGGTTCTAGGAAGGAACTGCATGCCTTTAGGGAGTTTTTTGGATTTTGGACACTAGAAGCTCTTTCTATGGTAAAAAATGACTGAAAATGTCAATTCGATTAACACTCTACCAATTATATGACAAAGAATAAGTTGACTCAAGAAATCAATATTCTATTTCATATACCATATTTAAGGATTTTTTACTGCTCAGTTCAATTGATGAAGACAAAAGTGATTGGATTATTATGCATCAAGTAGGTAACAATTCCCGAGCCATACAATTGGTGCTAGCAATTACACAATAGGTACCTAGTCCTATAATTTGACTTTATTTCATATCATTGAAAAAATTATTCAATTGTTGAATTGAAAAATATAGTATAGTTTGATAATTTCATAAATTCCGTACAATACCTACGTCGTCCGGAATGGGATGATAGCGGAATCAGGACAAAGACGTACAATTCAGGACTGTCCAGTTGGCAACCCTATCTCTAAGCTCTAACAAGTCATCAGGGTTCTACTAGTACAGTGTAGGTACTATCAATCTATTATGATGGAGACGGAGCAAACGTACGAGTTGCATCAACTACTAGTATTCCTTTTACAGTCAAACATTATTCAATGCAAATGACTCGCAAGCCAGAAACTATCGTGTGCAGCTATTACGAAGCACTATCTGCATCACTAGAGAAGGGAACAGAATCTACATAAAGGAGATCCATTACTTGGAGTACCTAACCGATGTTTTTACGTTTATAAGTTTTAAGTCCACTTTAAATTCTGGTAAACCTAAATGATTTATGTTGAAATCTGAGGGCAGTATGTATACCTACCCCAACATAATATAGAGCCACTTTATGTAGATTCTATCACTCTATTCTCGTGGTACACACAGTAAATACATACATATACAATTCTTAATACTGTTCTAATTAAAATTAAGTTTTGAAGTCTAATAAAAATTGACACTTTGTTGTACTATTCAAAAATCACTAAAACACAATGTACGCAACGCAATAGTAGTAGGAAATGTGAAAAAATCAGATCGAGCACAGTTATTGCATTGTACCTGTAGAGGCGTCAGCTACATAGGTACTACATATCGGCAAAACAATATGTTGTAATTCTATGACATTAACTCCCGATAGATAATTACTGGATAATTCGTGCCCATACATAACTTTTATTTGGGAGATATAAACACTCACAGGTTGTACTTGTAGTATTCTCAGTGGCGTAACCGATTTCAGATCTGCCCACTAAGGAGTGGTGTTGTTAACTTTACTCTTGACAATAGATTTTAAGTACATAAACAAATTTACATCACAAGACAGGGTTGGGGGGGGGGGGGGGGGAGGGGGGCAGAAATATTTTAGATGGGAACTAATTTGATTTAAATCAGCTTGTATATTTGCTTTGGTGTTTATTCAATTTTTTCTTGAAACGTGCCCCCTACGCTTCCGCATACCTACCCCTAATTATGCCACCGAGAATGCTATAGTTATACCTACTGTGCTTCCAAGTACAAAACCCTTTATACACTTAACAATTCTCTGTAGTTATTAAATTACCTTCGTGCAAGTAAAATCACACGCAGCATTCCCTCTATAACAGAGCTACGTCAAAACGTTGGCATTTAACCAACGGTCCGAGTTGTAATATTCGTCTCACCTTGCTTCGTCACTTCACGGCCTTGTTAGTAGCCTAAACACACTCATCTATAAAGCCGAACGAAGGATCATGCGCGCGAGACACTTAAACCTTACGCAGAACTAGGAACATAAAAACAAAGTAAAATGCAAAACAATTATTTTTAATGTTAATAAAAGTAAAATTTTCTGTACAACACACAAGTACGTGCAAAGGAATTAACATAAAAACACAGACAGTAGGTAGAAAATGGCATAACAGATACAAGAACAGAAATATTAGTCAAAATGTAGATATCAATCGATGGTGGATTGTTCAAAAGTCAAGATACGCTGGCCGCATGGCTTCTATACCTTGCAGCTGTCTATTTATCAAGGCAGTGATTCCCGGACCGTCGCCTGCTTTCTTCACGATAAGCATCGGCTTGTCCTCGCCGTCATCAATGTTGTTCGGCAAGTGGCCGTTGTTGCTTGCCGCCATCGTTTCGCTCACCTACAACAATCAAACGCCATTAGAGTCCAGGTTGCTGCCGAAGTCGAGATTTAATTCAACGTTAATGTCTCGAGGTGAACCACGATTACATTCGTAAGCTCAAACACGTTGCATGCAATGACATTGAAAATGTCACACCAGTACTGTAAATGAAGGGGAATGGATCATAAACAAAACTATTTGCATTATACGACATAAGACTTTATCCCGTGACTCTTTCAAAGCTAAAACATTTTGTTCATCCATTGTTACACGAAACTTTTAACTATGATACAAGACGGGCAGAGTTGACTCCCCTTCAATATAGCCAGTGAACGTCTGACACATTTTAGAGCGGAGTCAACTCAGCCGTCTCGTACCATTGAGCCGTCTCGTACCTCGGACTCATTGAGAAGTTTCGACGGCAGTGAAAATGAAACTTGTAAATGAGGCAGATTAAAAAATCAAGTATGTTAGCATAAACTAGACATGCAGACATAAAATGTGATTGCTGTTGGTGAAATTCATATAATACTTTCCTAAAAGAAAATGCATCCATTACTTTGTGCTTCCTATTCCAATTTAGATACCTTCTTCAAAAATGAGTGAAAGTGTGTGTTGTAATTACGGTGTTTTCTCTTTTTGCTAAATGTTTTAAGACACAGTATAAAATAAAATGGGAAAGAAATGTTGTTTTTATCCAAACCCCTTATTTACGAGTACCATCACAAGCAAAAACAAAGCTTCTAAAACCAGGAATTGAAAAGTCGGAAATATCCACCAAACACCATGATTAAAATATCTACTACATTTAAGGGGAGGATCCCCATCAAAAACTAAACCTTGGACAAATAAATGCCAAGTTGTCATTAAAAACCTTCTAAAAAGATAGATTCAAAGTGACACAGTTTCAAAAAGACTAAATCCTTCCCATAAACACATCCTGTTAGTGTTACCATATCCCGACTTGTCAGTCCCTGGCTGCAAATATACAGCTAAGAATAAGCATTTAGACCAGACCAAAACTGCAAAATCCTGTTCACTAGCAGAACCAAAGTCTACAGGCATCTGAAAGTAAAGAATAGAACGTGAGTCTAGCTATTATGCATGTTGTCAATACACAGTGCAATCACCACAGACCCTAGCCATGATTATCGTGAAATTTTGTCCTTGCATTACTGAGGGAGTGATTGTCTGAGCCAGAGAGGTAGCGCATTGTAAGAACTCGCACTCGGCCAAATAGTTGGAAGTGCAGATTAACTTCTAGTTCTTGGTTGTACATTTTTAATAGTTCACATAGAGCAGTTTTCTTTTTCCATTTTTTCCATAACCAATCTCAAGTCCGTGAGGATTTTCTGGACTTGCGATTGGTTACAACTACAAGAAAAAAACGAAATGTGCTCTATGTTACACCCTCAAGGTGTAAAATTTATTTATTTGCATCTACAAAGTATTTGTATATAAAATGTAAGCATTGAAGTACCTAACTATGTAATCTTGTTCTTTTCTCACTCTCTTGAGTGAACATTTTTTTATGGTTGTATTTTTCGCATTCTTTTGCTCCAATTTGCCAAAGAAGTTCATCAGCTCATTAGCAACTACTTAAGTTATTAATATTTTATAGTTTGGTTCCCACCATAAACAATGCAAAAGATAAGAGAGCCCAATTATTATCGGTCAATGAACGACCGCCTCCGCCTCAGACCCGCCTCCGACTAAACTAACAACCTTGCAAAGAAAGAATCCTTTAGTCGAGTTCTAACATTGACTATTCTAGTGAACCATTCACAGCGAGAGAGCAGACTATTGGAAGCTGGCAGTGATTGCGTGAGACATTGCGGGCGGCGGACAGACCTGCATCAGCTTCTTGACGACGTCGCGACCGAGGATGTGGTCGAACACCGCCTGCAGGAACTGGTCGGTGATGATCGACAGCTTTAACTTGTCTCTGTGCCACAGCAGCACGCGCGACTCTTCCATCGCGGTAATTGACACCTGCAGGAGGACAAGACTTTAGTGACTCATTATTATTTTTTATTTTGTTGAATTTAACGTTACACTGTTCTGCAACTAGACTAATGGCAATATAAAAATGATCACATAATGAATAGGCAAGGATGGATATTTTGCTATTACACATTTGCTTTTTATTGAGCTAATTTCAGTGAACTTTTGCAGGCTGATCAGACTTTAGGCAGGACAGTTTCTGTCTTGATCTTTTTTTGTGAATTTTACTGTTTTAGTGTTTTACCTTAGAGAAGGAGCGCTCCTTTCTCAAAGGTTTTACGGTTGAAATGTACAGAGGAAACGCCACATAAACATGTAAAAAGTGATACTATTTTGAAGATGTAAATTTGCAATGAATGACCTGGACTTGTTATCCCACCTGGAAGAACTCGTCTGTGGAGACTCCGAACCACTCCGGAGAGTCCAGGAACTGATGCGGGAACACGATGTGCAGCGCGCGCCCGTTCTGAGACACCACCAACCTGGACAAGGCAGCCACATTTCAGACCAACATGTGGACCATCAACACCTGAACGTCTTGGGAGGAAATACAAGAAATACAATTGCTCTGGCCAAATATTGACATCAAAGAAAATACTCCAGAACTTCCTATGAGTAGGGGCAGACAATGTTACATACTAATTACAGGAGGAATGTAGTTGATCATGTGTCATGGTGGGAGGGGGAGGGGTAGTTGAAGGCCTGAAAGCTGGGACTTAATTATGGACAGGGTACCAAGTCTTGAAACTTACGCTTTTAGGACGCAAACGCTCTCGGACGTCAATAAGTACCGTTCACTGCAAGAATGACGACCTTGAAATCTATACTGTCAACTGTTAGCTTAATTTTGAATAAGTTAATTACTGTATAATATCTGTATTAATAAATTGTTTTCAATAGATTACTGGATGACAATCAAATAAGTGGCTTGACTTGATGTTTTAATGTCGATCATTCTAACGTGAACGGTACTTATTGACGTCCAAGAACGTTTGTGCCCTGAAAGCGTACGTTTCAAGACTTGGCCTCAGTATTGAGAAAGTTACTTTTAAAGTACCTATAGCAGTGTTACAGTTACTTGATCAAAATTCTAACAGTGTTACAGCTACAGTTACTGGAGTTTCAAAAGTAACACCGATACAGTTACTTTTTGAACGACACGTATCAGTGTGAAGTACAGTTGCATTTATATTGACAATGACAGCAGCTACTTTTACAGTTTCTTTCAATTTGCAAGCATTTTTCCTTTAATTTTTTACATTTAAAGGGATTGAATTATGTTGGTGGTTGATAAATCAATGGCAGGGAAATTTGTTGTGAAATTTGTTGTGTTTGTATGCCTTCTGGAGGGTTGATTTTTACCTTTTTCTAATGAATTGGGCATTTAGCATTATTCAGTGATGAATTAAATGTATCATGATACATTTCAGTAAAGTTACTCAAAATTGTAACGGGATAAACGTTAGGTACAGTTACTATTTTAAAGAAAGAAAGTAACTAAATAAAATTACAAATTACATTAATTTTTAAAGTAGCATATTGTTACTTTTTTACTTGAAAAAAGTACCATGTTACTTTGTATCATGTTACTTCACAACACTGCCTGAATGACTACTTACTTTTGCAAGAGTAGAAAAAGACAAGTTACAAACTACGCCTTGCTCTCTATTGTCTAGTGGAATGATTTACTCTGGCGCGGCGCGATCTGCGTCTGCCATCTTGTCCTTTGTCTCACAGCAAGTCTCATTGTGTGAGACGCGGGGGTGCCATTTCACAGGGGGGGGGGGGAGGGGGGCTAAGACTGCATGTATAATTCACAGGCTAATGACTTTCAAATGCCAGTGTTGAAGAGCAACCGCGACGTCTTTAGCAGACACCCACTTAAGTCGATTGCCGACTTTGCATTTTTAATTTGAACTTGATTGGACCATAGGTAATCGGACAGGGGTGGGATTTTGTATGAATTATGTCAATTTAATTTTATACAAATGAGCTGACATCAATTGAGGAAAACAGAAGATGAAAATCTAACGTAGAATTGTGTAGTTCTTTGTGACTTTATGTAATAGAATTAATGAATTATATTGATAGGTATTTATTTATATTTCAAAGGATATTTTTGAACAAGGAGAACAGAATACCCGATGTCAGCGCCGCCACGCGGTCGAGTACTCACTTGCCCGACAGAACCAGCGACAGGCTGTCGACCTTGGTGACCTTCTCCTGCGCGTAGACCTCCTGGTACTTGAGCTGCCGGATCAGCTTCATGCAGTTCAGCACCTTCTTGAACTGGTGCCGCGTGACCCGGAGCGGCTGGAACAGCGCCAGGTACACCTGCAAGCCAACAGACCGTAGGCGTGAGTACACCGGTGCAAGCGAACAGACCGTAGGCGTGAGTACACCGGTGCAGGCGAACAGACCGTAGGCGTGAGTACACCGGTGCAGGCGAACAGACCATAGGCGTGAGTACACCGGTGCAAGCGAACAGACCATAGGCGTGAGTACACCGGTGCAGGCCAACAGACCATAGGCGTGAGTACACCGGTGCAGGCGAACAGACCATAGGCGTGAGTACACCGGTACATGAACAGACCATAGGCGTGAGTACACCGGTGCAGGCGAACAGACCATAGACGTGAGTACACCGGTGCAGGCCAACAGACCATAGGCGTGAGTACACCGGTGCAGGCGAACAGACCATAGGCGTGAGTACACCGGTGCAGGCGAACAGACCGTAGGCGTGAGTACACCGGTGCAGGCGAACAGACCATAGGCGTGAGTACACCGGTGAGGGCGAACAGACCGTAGGCGTGAGTACACCGGTGCAGGCGAACATACCATAGGCGTGAGTACACCGGTGCAGGCGAACAGACCGTAGGCGTGAGTACACCGGTGCAGGCGAACAGACCATAGGCGTGAGTACACCGGTGCAGGCGAACAGACCATAGGCGTGAGTACACCGGTGCAGGCGAACAGACCATAGGCGTAAGTACACCGGTGCAGGCGAACAGACCGTAGGCGTGAGTACACCGGTGCAGGCGAACAGACCGTAGGCGTGAGTACACCGGTGCAGGCGAACAGACCGTAGGCGTGAGTACACCGGTGCAGGCCAACAAACCATAGGCGTGAGTACACCGGTGCAGGCGAACAGACCATAGGCGTGAGTACACCGGTGCAGGCGAACAGACCATAGGCTGAGTACACCGGTGCAGGCGAACAGACCGTAGGCGTGAGTACACCGGTGCAGGCGAACAGACCATAGGCGTGAGTACACCGGTGCAGGCGAACAGACCATAGGCGTGAGTACACCGGTGCAGGCGAACAGACCGTAGGCGTGAGTACACCGGTGCAGGCGAACAGACCGTAGGCGTGAGTACACCGGTGCAGGCGAACAGACCATAGGCGTGAGTACACCGGTGCAGGCGAACAGACCATAGGCGTGAGTACACCGGTGCAGGCGAACAGACCATAGGCGTGAGTACACCGGTGCAAGCCAACACACCATAGGCGTGAGTACACCGGTGCAAGCGAACAGACCGTAGGAGTGAGTACACCAATGCAAGCCAACAGACCATAGGCGTGAGTACACCGGTGCAAGCCAACAGACCATAGGCTGAGTACACCGGTGCAGGCGAACAGACCATAGGCGTGAGTACACCGGTGCAAGCCAACAGACCATAGGCGTGAGTACACCGGTGCAGGCGAACAGACCGTAGGCGTGAGTACACCAATGCAAGCCAACAGACCATAGGCGTGAGTACACCGGTGCAAGCCAACAGACCATAGGCGTGAGTACACCGGTGCAAGCGAACAGACCGTAAGAGTGAGTACACCAATGCAAGCCAACAGACCATAGGCGTGAGTACACCGGTGCAAGCCAACAGACCATAGGCGTGAGTACACCGGTGCAAGCCAACAGACCATAGGCGTGAGTACACCGGTGCAGGCGAACAGACCATAGACGTGAGTACACCGGTGCAAGCCAACAGACCATAGGCGTGAGTACACCGGTGCAGGCGAACAGACCGTAGGCGTGAGTACACCGGTGCAGGCGAACAGACCATAGGCGTGAGTACACCGGTGCAGGCGAACAGACCGTAGGCGTGAGTACACCGGTGCAGGCGAACAGACCATAGGCGTGAGTACACCGGTGCAGGCGAACAGACCGTAGGCGTGAGTACACCGGTGCAGGCGAACAGACCGTAGGCGTGAGTACACCGGTGCAGGCGAACAGACCGTAGGCGTGAGTACACCGGTGCAGGCGAACAGACCATAGGCGTGAGTACACCGGTGCAGGCGAACAGACCGTAGGCGTGAGTACACCGGTGCAGGCGAACAGACCATAGGCGTGAGTACACCGGTGCAGGCGAACAGACCGTAGGCGTGAGTACACCGGTGCAGGCGAACAGACCATAGGCGTGAGTACACCGGTGCAGGCGAACAGACCGTAGGCGTGAGTACACCGGTGCAGGCGAACAGACCGTAGGCGTGAGTACACCGGTGCAGGCGAACAGACCGTAGGCGTGAGTACACCGGTGCAGGCGAACAGACCATAGGCGTGAGTACACCGGTGCAGGCGAACAGACCGTAGGCGTGAGTACACCGGTGCAGGTGAACAGACCATAGGCGTGAGTACACCGGTGCAGGCGAACAGACCGTAGGCGTGAGTACACCGGTGCAGGCGAACAGACCATAGGCGTGAGTACACCGGTGCAGGCGAACAGACCATAGGCGTGAGTACACCGGTGCAGGCGAACAGACCATAGGCGTGAGTACACCGGTGCAGGCGAACAGACCATAGGCGTGAGTACACCGGTGCAGGCGAACAGACCATAGGCGTGAGTACACCGGTGCAGGCGAACAGACCATAGGCGTGAGTACACCGGTGCAGGCGAACAGACCATAGACGTGAGTACACCGGTGCAGGCGAACAGACCATAGGCGTGAGTACACCGGTGCAGGCGAACAGACCATAGGCGTGAGTACACCGGTGCAGGCGAACAGACCATAGGCGTGAGTACACCGGTGCAGGCGAACAGACCATAGGCGTGAGTACACCGGTGCAGGCGAACAGACCGTAGGCGTGAGTACACCAATGCAAGCCAACCGACCATAGGCGTGAGTACACCGGTGCAGGCGAACAGACCATAGGCGTGAGTACACCGGTGCAGGCGAACAGACCATAGGCGTGAGTACACCGGTGCAGGCGAACAGACCATAGGCGTGAGTACACCGGTGCAGGCGAACAGACCGTAGGCGTGAGTACACCAATGCAAGCCAACCGACCATAGGCGTGAGTACACCGGTGCAGGCGAACCGACCATAGGCGTGAGTACACCGGTGCAGGCGAACAGACCGTAGGCGTGAGTACACCGGTGCAGGCGAACAGACCGTAGGCGTGAGTACACCGGTGCAGGCGAACAGACCGTAGGCGTGAGTACACCGGTGCAGGCGAACAGACCATAGGCGTGAGTACACCGGTGCAGGCGAACAGACCATAGGCGTGAGTACACCGGTGCAGGCGAACAGACCATAGGCGTGAGTACACCGGTGCAGGCGAACAGACCATAGGCGTGAGTACACCGGTGCAGGCGAACAGACCATAGGCGTGAGTACACCGGTGCAGGCGAACAGACCATAGACGTGAGTACACCGGTGCAGGCGAACAGACCATAGGCGTGAGTACACCGGTGCAGGCGAACAGACCATAGGCGTGAGTACACCGGTGCAGGCGAACAGACCATAGGCGTGAGTACACCGGTGCAGGCGAACAGACCATAGGCGTGAGTACACCGGTGCAGGCGAACAGACCGTAGGCGTGAGTACACCAATGCAAGCCAACCGACCATAGGCGTGAGTACACCGGTGCAGGCGAACAGACCATAGGCGTGAGTACACCGGTGCAGGCGAACAGACCATAGGCGTGAGTACACCGGTGCAGGCGAACAGACCATAGGCGTGAGTACACCGGTGCAGGCGAACAGACCGTAGGCGTGAGTACACCAATGCAAGCCAACCGACCATAGGCGTGAGTACACCGGTGCAGGCGAACCGACCATAGGCGTGAGTACACCGGTGCAGGCGAACAGACCGTAGGCGTGAGTACACCGGTGCAGGCGAACAGACCGTAGGCGTGAGTACACCGGTGCAGGCGAACAGACCGTAGGCGTGAGTACACCGGTGCAGGCGAACAGACCGTAGGCGTGAGTACACCGGTGCAGGCGAACAGACCATAGGCGTGAGTACACCGGTGCAGGCGAACAGACCATAGGCGTGAGTACACCGGTGCAGGCGAACAGACCATAGGCGTGAGTACACCGGTGCAGGCGAACAGACCATAGGCGTGAGTACACCGGTGCAGGCGAACAGACCGTAGGCGTGAGTACACCGGTGCAGGCGAACAGACCATAGGCGTGAGTACACCGGTGCAGGCGAACAGACCATAGGCGTGAGTACACCGGTGCAGGCGAACAGACCATAGGCGTGAGTACACCGGTGCAGGCGAACAGACCATAGGCGTAAACGGGGCAAACAGAACGGACCGTAGCAATTGGTATTTTAAACACGTATTCCAGAAGTCAGCAGTTCTTTAGCTTTTCGCCAGGATGAGGATTGAAATATAAAATAGATCGTTGTATCAATTTGTTCTTCCACTTCTATTTGAAAACCATTTTTAATGATTTTAAAAACATTACGGACTAGTTTTTCAATACACTCTGCTAAAATTTAAACAGTTGATTAGGACTTTATTACCATGGCAACATCAACAACCAATAACATTCCTTGAATAGCCGTTTCCGAGTGTATTACGACGTACACTCGAACAAATAATAAAAGGTACCTCGAATGATGAGGATTGTCTGATAAAGGTTTGATGGCATCATCCCATGAAGTCTGTGCTAATGATTTAAGAATTATCTAAATACAGTAGTTGAGCTCTGATTTCATTGATAATAACAACGATTTATTGTCAAGGAACCTGACCAGCAGCCAATCCGTTTTGTGCAAAGTACGTTTGAGTGTTTCTACGTTTACTACGTTTAACTACTGGTTTTAGCACATGGGAACTGATCCCAATTATTTTTTTTTTTTGTAGATTTAAACGCACTCTCAAATAAACTACAATGGTTAAATTTCTTGCTGCTAACATGAACTATTGTTCTTCGACAACTTGTACAAGAAATGGAGCCTTTTATTTCTAACTGTTCCCTCCCTCGCGGTCTTGTCGGGCGGCGCTGCTGATCCATGTCTGGTCCACACGGCACGAATCAATGCTCAGAGAAAGTCACCCACCGCGCGGAAATGATCCAACCGACTCGCCGATTCCTTCCTCTGTATGGCGATGAAAAGACACAGAATCCGCCGCGCCAACAGTTTCCCGACGCGACGAGATGAGAAACGATGTAGCACAAAACGAACCCCATTTCTCTCGTTCGTAATGAGAAATTACAGCATCTCTCCAGCAGCCAGAGCCCTGGAGATCCTCAAAGCCCCTCCCCACCCACTCTATAGAAACTTATAAATAATTGGATCCACATTAATTGGCCGACGTCGAGATATAAATTATCTCTTGTTTCTTTTTCCTTGCGTCGACGTCTTTTATCACTCCATAATAAAATTCTAGAAACGTTTTTTCACTCGAGGTTTTGGCGAAAATCCATTTCTCGAGATATCTATCGGCATCTTCGGCCAATCGATCGATTAATCGAGTTTCTTTCTTCGGATATGGCGAAGTAGTTGGCGAGTCTGTAGAAGACGGCCTTTACGCGTGCGTTACGCATGACTCAAATGTGACGTAATATCCAGGTTAAGTTTATGTAAACCTGGAGGACGGCCTGAAGG
This sequence comes from Leuctra nigra, assembly GCA_934045905.1. Classification (NCBI taxonomy): domain Eukaryota; kingdom Metazoa; phylum Arthropoda; class Insecta; order Plecoptera; family Leuctridae; genus Leuctra; species Leuctra nigra. The sequence goes on from OW203766.1 coordinate 36,137,793, forward strand.
AATGTTCATTAACAAATCACATTATTCAAAAATATCACTTTAGGTAAAATATCATTGGTTTACAGCAAAATCTCGACATGCTTTCCATAATAATGGTTTAAAGCTGCACGGTGCATCCCCAAGGTACCTACATTATTGTGATATTTCCTTAATGTCGCCATAACTTTTGACCTTCTGAATTTATTAAAAATGTGAAAAATATATTTGAAATATAATGACACTTCTGGTACAGCAGACTCCTCTAAAAAATATTCTCTAACTCCTGTCTGAAAACATTTCGATCGAATGAAGTTTGCTGAACTTAAAACATGGGAATAATGATTGAGAAGCCGGGTGGAGTTACTCTACTACGTCGGTACAATCTGTACATAAATAATCATTTAACTTTTGAAAGAAGCGTTAGCGAGTTTTTACATCAATATTTCAAGTTTTCGGGCCTCTGAAGTTTCTTGGAGATGCGTCCCAAATATAATGTTGGAATTTGTTACGTGACGTCACCACCAGGCTCCTTTTTAGTGTGTTAACGTCGCACTGTTCTGCAACTAGGCTCACAGCGCCGGATTACTGATTATGAAGATGGTTAGATTATAGATTAGATTATTATGGTTTAACGGCGCGTCAACGACGAGGTTATATTGCGCACATTAATTATTACTTTTAACTTTGTTGATTAAAGTGGAGGACATGGGGAGGGATCGACCTAACGGACCCGATCCGGAGGAGTCCAGCACTGGTGGGAAGGCCAGGCCGGAATGGGGACGGACCGGGGGGTGTGAGGATTCGGGCATGCGGGACCCGATTTCAGGGGGATCACCATCTCGAGGGGGAAGACCGGTCCGAGAGGACCGCCAATTCAACGGAGGACATGGGTAGGTCGACCCATGAAGATGATAGATGACGATGTAGAATAGGTAAGGATGGAAGGTGGTGGTCGTGGCTTATTATAAGACTAGAGAAACCGGTGTATTACCATTGTTAAATTAACCGCATGCACCATGACTGCATGCCGCAGTTCAATGCTAATGCAGTCCAATCTCAAGGTGTGCTGTCGGAATCATCCCACATGCTAATGGCTGCTCGTCTACTCTCTGAAGTTGTTCTCTGTTGGGCTCGCGCCCCCGCGCACGCACAAGTGGCGACAACAAACTCCATCTCGAGCATCAAACGGATCGTCTTTGATCGCAGATTCGCTCGACAGATTCTCTCCACTTGAACGAAGCGTCATTGGATGCCTACCAGTGACTTACATGATACTTGCCTTTTATGTCGGCAAAGGAGTACAAGTTGTAACATCATTAAAATTTACTTGTGTAAAATGTACAAATTTAGATGAGTTTGTTTTATAAAGCAACGGTCTGGCGAAGGCAATGGCGAGGGAAGGGGGTCTGGGGTCTGGATGGGGGCCCCCTCTCAGAAGACTTGGGTCTGGGGCGAGTTGACGCATTCCCGTTTTCACACTGATATTTCCTTCGACATGAAACCAATTGTTGAATGACTATATTGACCAGGGTTGTTTAAATTAACCTATCTAAACAGTACATTTTGGAGGAGGTCAATTCCCACATTTTTTTAAGTAGGTACCTATCTAGGAAATTAAAAGCTAAAAAAGTGCCTATACGGTTGAAGAAAAGAAAGTTTGTTCGGAAAGAAAGTTCTCGAGAAAATTTGCTTCAATACAAATTTGCTTCGATGCACTTTTGAGTCATACTACACATTTCATAAAAAAATGTTTTGGTTTAGGAGTCGCACAAATAAACACTGCTCAAAAGTGATATTCCTTTAAAATTTGTTTTACTTCACATCCATCACAGGGTATGAAACACAAATCATCTGGTAAAATGTGTTCGCACTTCGTTCGGCATGCGAAAAGTGAATGTTGGGAAATCATGTAGTAATTCTAATTCATTGCAATGAGATCTGGATTCTCTCTCGCCGTGACGTCACCGCCTCCATCAGCTCGTCTTCTCAACGACCTCGACAAGGAGGTCTTGAATTAATCCCCAATGAAACCCTTCGTGTCTAATTACATCGGCCCGTTTTCTACAATTAACCCCAATTTCCCTGCTAGTCGGCGGGCCAATGGAAGTCACATCGAGGCTGCAGCCTCAACTATGGCTTATAAATCATACGAATGGGTGTAAAAAGCTGCGGAACGAATGTCTGGGAATATGAACTAATTAATCCGCCTGCGAATGGAGGTAATATTGTACGGGAACACAACTGCGAGCCAGGTAATTGCCATGGGTCTCAGGAGGCAGATATTCAGGCAATTCACTCGGTTGCGAATACACGCACTGTTTGTTGTACGAGATCATCAGTACATCAGGGTTTGAAATCATTTATTTAAACTATCCGTGAGATAATCAGTTTGATCCTCAACTAAATAAACATAAATGTAATCTGCAACACAATTAAGATGTCCGATATGAAAACAACATTCAATTTCAAGAGAATCATCTCTTCAGGTACTTCACATGGGCTAATTGAGACAAAATAAAATTGTAATCATAAATATATAAACCCCTGACACGTAGGTTCAAGTTTGATTCCTTCTGACTGAGGTTTTTTCGTGGTTCCCTCAGTCAAAAGTCAATGATGCGAATGTCCCCACTAATAGGCCACGGCCGCCTCCTGCCTACCATCCATCTTTCTTCATCATCTCGTCCACCATAATCATTCATCCGTTGCCGTTGCCATTAGCCTAGCTGCACTGAAGTACAAATATCACAACTTGATATGTTGGATTAGATGTAGTTGTAGATTACATATCACCTCCATCGCGGGATTTGATTCCCGAGAACAGTGAATATTGGAAACTACTCCTGGAGTTGGAATTGTTTGCGAACTATAATAGTCGAGTTCTGGAGCGAGGGCGGAAACCCGAGCAGAACTTTTAGTTTTATGTGCAACCGAATCCGGAGTTCCGGCCAAGTCGCTGCTTCATTGAGACCATTTCTATCGCGTCTCGCGAATAACGTCGCGACCGGAAATGGAAATATCCATGCGCAAGCAACGGTATAATAATCACAATTCAGAATGTACTCTGCAAGAGACTTGTTTTTATTTGCCATAACGACGCAAATATCTAGGCTAATTGCGTTCGTATAAGAACTAAGAAGGGAATGCGGAAATGACGAGAGGAATGATGCACCCGCGGCATATTACTTAACTAGGAAAACGCTCTGAGTAACGCGTTGATGAGCGAGCACGAATACGCGCAACACCTCTAACCGAAATTTTGTCTACCTATCAAAAATGTCCTTTAAAAGCCAATAAATTTTGTCACAGGCTTGTATGAAAATCTCCAACAATTCCTAAAATATTGGTCCCAATAACCATGCAAAGTTTTAAGTTGATCGATTGAACCTTTATGATTGAACGGTTCCTTGTTAATTTTCAAAAATCACAGGATCTCGTTCAAAAAATATACCTGGGACCACTCATATGATATAAGTGTGTGAACACAATATTAGATCGATCTGTTAAACGGTCATATCAGTTTCATATATGTTTGAAAGTTTCTGCTCTGACTACCTTGGACTGAAGATTTGAAGATGCCGTGAAATATGAAATTCGAGAAATTTGACAGCCAAACGCAAAATGTCCCTAAACTGTCAATAACTTTTGGAATTAAATACAGATTAGTCTGAAAATTGTTAAAAAATACAGATAATGTTGGTCCCAATTACCATGCAAAGTTTTAAGTTAATCGGTCAAACGGTTCTAGTTTAAATTTCAATAATCAAATGATTTTTTTTAAAATTTTAACCAATGGGAGGATTTGTCTGAAAATTTGCGAAATAAGAGGCAATGTTGGTCTTAATGACCATGCAAAATATGAGTTTGATCACATTTATCGAAGACCATTTTCATTTTTCAGCCTATCAGGAGATGTTTATTTAAATTTTAACCAATCAATGGATTTCAAAAAAAAATTTGGGTCAGCAAACAGAAAAGGTTGTCTCTACATGTGTGCAAAATTTCAGATCGATAGGTGAAACGGTGCGACTTCTATTGCTCCAGATAGCAGTCAAAAGTAAAAATAAAATAAAATAAAAAAATAAAAAAAATAAAAAAAAACAGAGGTCCGTGTCAAAAGAGTCAAAAGGAGACGCTCGCTTCGCTCGCTCAATTACGAACCATCGTCCATCCCAACATTCTTTCGGGAAAACAAAAACACATTATTAGTAACAGTGAAAAATGCATGAAAATGCATTAATTTTCGCTGCGTTTTAAAAAACATCGCATTGTTTGCATTTAGGTTGAATGATTATAATGGTGACAGGGAGATGATGATGAAGAATGGAGACCGTAAGAATGGACCGTATATGAAGTAAATGCGGTTTTTTTACGTTCTAGTTAAACCATCTCATCATTTTCCTCTCGACTGAGATACGAAGCGAACCCGGGATACGGAGAGTACAGTGACATGCATTAGTTGTTTACCAGGCTCCCATCAATTGTCACTGTACGTCCCGAGCGTTACTTCCTGTGTGTGTGTAAACAGTTTGAGTGTGGGTGGGGGAGGAGGAAGGGGTTGTAATGCATGGGGGATGCTCCCACGTGACGTAGTTCCCACTCTTCCACCGCGTTAGTTTTCAAGGTTCCATCAGTGGGTTAAACGAATTGGCTGCGTTCCAGAGCTCTGTTAATTTATTTGTACACACAACGTCCCGATAAAGTTAGTGGCAGGTCCATACTATCTCCCATACACATACCAGCCATGTGGTGATGTTTATACAGGCGATAGGGAAAATGAGATTTTAGGAAATGTAAACCTGACACTGTTAAAAAATCAATACCTCATCTTCGTGTTAACTTTAAAGTCGAGTAGTACATTAATGAAATGATTAATCTTTCTTCTGTCCCAGACAATGTTCTGGCGTGTTTGAACAGTTTGTTCATGAACGTCGTCTAATATTCATTGAAAATAGGTCAGTGTTCAGCTCGATGAGGTCGCACCAGTCGCAAAGATGATCTAGTCGCACTGCGTACACTACTGATAGCTCCGTCACCCACATCGCAATTACGCTAAGGGTGCATTTCCAGCGTCACAGTATTGTTACTTCGACCTTATGGCATGTAGTCGCCAGGGGTAAAACTCTCTCAGGACATAACTACGAGACCGTTTGCAAGAGATCGACTCTGTTCCACGACAACATGGATAATTATCTCGTCGCACTGTTCTGCTACTAGGCTGATGGCGCCGGATGAGTGTTGAAGACGACGATGGTCAATTAGTATGGATACACGGTGGGAGGGAGACGGTCGTTGTCTATTGGAACCTTCCCAACATTTGCCTCTCTGGAAACCACGGAATGGAACGTCCGACCTCGGAGTTCAAGTTCGTTCAGTGATTACTATCTGATGCTCCGCAATTATATATCCATAAAAAACACTCCGTGTAAAAATACCAGCCAAGTCTCTTCAACTTAAAAAAAATAATGAAATCTAAAAATTCTGCACTGAAAAGTAGTGATATCAAAAAATTAGCCAAGTCAAAACTTTATTTGAAAATCAAAAAATACTTGGCGCATCGTGTACATAAATAGCTTGGAAGTATAAGCCAATTATAAATTATACATGAAATATACATATACATAGTATACCTATAATGCCCTAAAAAAACGATGCGCCAAGTATTTTTTGATTTTCAAATAAAGTTTTGACTTGGCTAATTTTTTGATATCACTACTTTTCAGTGCAGAATTTTTAGATTTCATTATTTTTTTTAAGTTGAAGAGACTTGGCTGGTATTTTTACACGGAGTGTTTTTTATGGAGATATCACTACTTTTTTTAGTTTATTCTTACAACTTACGTGTGACACATATCACATGAACAATTACTAAATCCTTTAAAAAAAATTACCCTTTACAATTTGGTTATTCTCATGAAAAAAACAAAGGTTTCATTCCAATCGGTCAACCCAGTTCCGAGATATGGCAACACGTCGGTTTTCAAAATGGCCGCTGAACTTTCTGCACTGCCACATAGAATTTATAACTATAAATGATGTGTATCATTTTTAGCTTTCTGAATATGTATTTATTGTATAGGAGAGGATTATAATGATTTATAAATTTGAATGACGTCATTTCCGGCCTCATAAATAGGAAAATTCTAGTTTGACTGTTCCTATTCCATAGAGATGTCCTTCCGAATCGTTTGGCACTAGTTTCATACCGATCTGTCAACCAGTTTTCGAGATATTACGTCGTTTCTTCCGATTTCAAAATGGCTGCTGAAATCACTGACCTCTTGAATTATAATTTAAACATGATTTCATTTTATTATAAGCAGTCTCAAATAGTATATTTATTGCATCAAAATGTAAATTTGTGCGATTTTTAAAATGTGTGACGTCATTTCCGGTTTCAGTATGGGAAACTGCAAATATTATTGATGATAATACATAAAGTTGACCGTCTAAATTGTTTAGCGTTGGTTTCGTTTAAATCTATTAAGACGTTATTAAGATATGATGTCATTTCTGGTTTCAAAATGGCGGCTTCCGGTTGGTTTTATATCAAGTCAAATAATATCACAAAAGAACATACGTTACATAAATATCAAAATAATTGGATCAAATTTGTTGCCGAAATGCCAATCGATGAATTAAATTTCATGACGTCATTTCCGGTTTCGTTAACATAAATTTTAGTCTGTTGCTATTGATTATCCATATAGATGACCGTCCGAATCGTTTGGCGCTATTTTCGTTCCAATCGGTCTAGCCGTTGTTGAGATATGACGTCACTTCCGGTTTCAAAATGGCGGCACAAAAAATTCATGGGGTGAAGGTTAAATCAGACGCCAAAAGTGCACACGTGGTAAAAATGTGAGATCAATCGGTTCAGCCGTTTTGGCTGTGGCCATGTTACCGGATTTGAATTCCAGGAGACTACTACTACTGAGATTATTATTATGAAAACCGCCCTAAAACACTGTTTTCACGGCCCTCTAGCGTGCAAAGGGCGTAACCTATTGTTCCCAAATTTGGTATATGTTGTAGGGTGGGCCATAGCTCGAAATTAAGATATATCGCAACAATGTGAGATTTCCCAATTTTAAGATTCAGTAGGCCGAAAATGCCACTTTGATGCTTACAGTAAAAGTGGGTTTGCTCCAGCCTTTATTTGAGAGTGTGCGCGCCGTACGACTTGGCTGGCGTGGTGCGACCGCTCCACTAGATTTGATGAGTATAGATTATTTAATGAGTTATGATAATGGAAGCTACCTAATTTCCCCACGGTCCACACAAAACGAAGACGAATGAACTCGGGTATAACTTCTCATTTCCTGCGAGTTCGGTGGGAAAGAGGCGCCAAGTACTGAACACTCCGACACAATGTAGCAAGGTCGATGTTGATAGTCTATTGATCACGCCGCATAATTCCGCGTCCCGACCGATAAATCATCCCGCGGAGGAGTAAATCACACCGGCATTATGTAGACGAGTCCTGAATCAATTTCATACATCGGAACAGCGATTCCTCACATTCGAGAAAACCGTTTTGGGCGCGCGTCACTCCTTATCGAGGATCATGAGATTTAATACCAGAGAGTTTTCCCTGATATTGCATTGCCTATATTTTTCCCGCCAAAAGTCGTTTTGGAGCGGTTTTAGAGGGACATACGAAATATACACGGAGCGTTTTTGTTCCCGACAAATGCTGACCACATAGTAGGAGCAAAGTTATGACAGTAAGCGATGAAAATGTAGATGAAGGTTCAATACATGTCATGTGTTTCTTACTTTTTCGATGTTCATAACCGTTTGCCAAATATGGCAATTTATATTTCGTATGTCCCTCTAAAACCGCTCCAAAATCACTTTTGGCGGGAATTAACAAAAGATAAACGGTAAGAAACGGATTGGCTGAAAACGATTTGATGGTACCATCCGATGAAGTATGTGATAACTTGCGAGCTCTGATTTCATTGATAATAACGAGAATTGATTGTCAAGGACCTGACCAGCAGCCAATCCACTTCGTTCAAATACCGTTTTTATGATTTGTCGTGCTCTTTTCGAAACGTTATAATTACTTTCGAGCACTCTTCTGCAAAGTTAGGCTAATGGCGACGGATGATTGATTATGATGATGATAGGGAGATGGTGACGAAGAATAGGTAAGGATGGTGGGAAGGATTCGGCCGTGGTCAAACATTTTGAATCGCGACTGAGGGACGCCACAAAAAGTCTCAGTCGGGAAGGACGTCAGCGGGAAATCGAGCCAAATTTACAAATGTGAGTCAAACTAAGGTGAGAAAAAGTGTTTGAAACCGTAATAAAATGTGATGTCGATTATTTTTACTGTGTCAAGAATTGATGTAATACATACAGCTATAGTCCAAATATTAATTCACATTTGATCTGATTTAATTCTTAGGTAGTTGCAACAAAATTAGGATGAAAAACTTCTTGTTTGATCGTCTGGTTCGTCTGGTTTGATCGTCTGGTCAAATCGTCTAACCCAAAATAAAAAGCGAATGAACGAAATGAGCTAAGAATTTCCAGAAGAAATGTCATGGAAAATAAAACAGCCTAGAGTTGAGGATATGTTTGCAAATAAAGCAAGTTACAAGACATGTACTAAAACAACACGAACAAAACCTCGAGCCTCACGACACTTGAGACAACATTTGTCACATTTCAACTTCAAACTAAAAGTGCCCAAGTTTCTTACAGTCAAAGTTTCGCGGAGCTTATACACGCACGCGTCATCCACATGAACTTTTGACACAAAACTTTGTTGACATTAGCGGCCATCTTTCTAGTCTTACTCTGATAATTTTCATTATGACACATTCAATAATAGGTAAACTTGTATATTCTACTGAATAAAGATTATCTTATCTTATCTTATCTTATGATCGATCAAGAAGGCAGTGAGGAGACACCCGAGCGTCAAGGGAGAACCTGACGATCGGTGCATCAGAAAACGTTCCATCAACAACTTCGTGATGACCAGTGTCATTGGCGAGCGGAGTTTACATCACACTTTTTGTTTTTGAGCACATTCTTTACAAGCGAGAATTTTGAAATATAGCTCGTTTGCAGCCAAGCTTACACAATAAATTGTTGTTTTCGAGATAATAATTTTATAAGGTTACTAAAAAGTTATATTCGAAAGTTAAAGTGACACTTAGAGTTACTGAATAAGAAAATATATCATAGTACAATTCCCATAAAAGTAAGCTATTATACAAATAGCTTTGTGTTGAACTTGTATCATTCAATTATAATACGTGCAGTACGTTATAGATAAAGATATGACATGTTATGGAGGTATCATTCATTGTAAAGACAACCGTGGTTTTTCACAGAGATCATTTTCTATATACTTACTGGAATAATACCATATCATTGCCAACACTTGGATCAGTAATAAATTCACTTTTTATGCGTTTAAATAAACGCAGCATTTACACGCAACTTCAACTTCAACATTTATCGCCTCTGCACATTTTATGTAATAATGAACAGTTTTCCCGGCACAATGAATCAAAGTAATGCATTTTAAAAGCGTTTTCGTAGGGTCTCGTAAATAAAGATAAAACACGAAGGCGTTATGTACACAGCAGCTAAGCAAATCACAATTAATACTTGCTATACTTAAACAATCATAAATTACCTACACGTAATCACCAGGAAAATAATCGCTGGATTATTAATAGAGGTATGAATCATTTACATAAGAGAAATGTTGGGAATTAAGTGGTGATAAGCAAGCCTGTGTTATCATTTTTATTTATATATTTATTGTTGCTTCAGTTCTCTAATGGCGACGATGAATGGCTATGATAAAGGATTGAGGGGACTGAGGGAAACCATCCTGCCTCAGTCGGGCAGGAATCTAACCCGCGACCTCCGGTTGATAGAGCATTTTGCAATTACAAATCATGGCAAAATCATAGTATTTATCCAATGTCAGCGTGACGAGAAACAATTGGACCTTCACGCAAGACAGATGGTCAAAGGGACCACCTATTTCTGTCTTGAGTCAATAAGCACAAGTCCTGGCGACTATTCGACGTCTCCAGTCGTCATCTTCACTCTCATCCCTCCAATAACAAGTTGCTCTTCGATCTCTCCAGTCTCTGTGGTCATTCAAACCCCATCTATATTCGAGCAAGTACACGTCACCACGGAGCAAGATGGCTCAGGCAGCAATGGGAAGTCCCGGGTTCGATACCAGCGGTGTTCTTCGCGACTCACTTCAGCCGAGAGACAATTGGAAACTGATATTTTCATCTTCATTTGCATCTAACATACATATAGGCGACATTCAGATGGGGACCCGGACCGCCCTGTTGTTCTGCTGTTAATGCCACGACCTCCTCCTTCACTGCGCCTCAAGAGCGCGACGCCGCTTCTACATAACATCGCCGTCACGACGCGGCGCGGCACGGCACGGCACGGCGCGGTAAGCTACATAACATCGCCGGCACGGCGCGGCAAGCACGGTGTAAGTAAACAACTTGATGGCGCGCACGTGTGTCGGACGATGTTTACCCGCCATGTTGTGTCTCGTGCAATACAACACAACACCCGGTCTAGTTGCAGACACGTGCTATTCATAATACCAGGCCAAGTTACATTCCATTCACGCACAGTTCATCCCTCAGTGAATGACGGGATGGCAGTGACCGCCGTAATATCTGGATATCTAGAGTTTCAGATCGATTAGCAATTTCACGCACGTGCGTATGCTTGACAACAGGTTGACCGAACATTCATCACGGCAATTATGATCGTACATATTTAGTACGTAATTCTCTTTCCTCTTTGCTTGCCTTATATTGTGACACTGACATCTTCTTGCATCTATTAGTTAAATGACCTACCTCATTAGAAACATTGATTAATAGCTTCGTAATCCCAGACCAGAAAACAGGCAATTAACTTTTAAAACTGACGTGCATTTATTAAATAACATCTTGAATTGATAGCGGGCGGGCATTTTGAGCCTGTGGCGAGATAATTAACTTCAGTCAATGTGTGGTGCACAGCAATGCAAACAGACGTAGGTGCTTTCTGGGGACTGATTTAAAGTTCGCCCGATAATTCCATGCCGTTGAATTCCACCTCGACAGGTACTTGAGAGCCCCCAGGTCGATTCCCGTCAGCGACCGACTTTAAGACTTCCATAAGTAAACACCTCTTTCCACCTTTTTCATCGCCCACTCCACGTAATACAGTGCTCGACGTTCGTGAAGCAATTTCCAAAAGAGGGAAACCGAAATACGCTCTCGCGAAATGCAAAATGTGTATCAGCGACAGCGCAATTGATTGCACACACAAGATATAGATTCCACGCATGCGGTACACTCATACGTGATTTGAATACGCGACGCAAAACTGGACTTAAATAAATAAAGAGCCGGGCGCCAGAACGCGGGCTTCTCCCACGCGGGATTGAAAGTTGCTGAGGCAGTAAACAACTCGGATATGCAAAGCAAGACATATCGGCCGACCTTGTCGGCCAACAACATCGCATTACGTGTAATATAATGACTGTCTCTATGGAGCAGCCACCAACTTTCAGAGCGAGCTGGTTTTATGGATGGCTGTTCTTTCAATGCGGGGAAATGTGCTATGTTTTATTCCATTAGATTATTTCATACAGTGGAGACACAAAAAACGACACATATTCACTTCGAGTCGATATATTCTGTAACAAATGTGCGAGGCAATGTTTCTGGAAAAAGCTCTGTGGCGGAAAAAAAGTCTGAATTGTGAAATGGTTTGGCTCCATCATTAAAACTGAAAAAAGATGTGGTGAATAATTATGCATAAAAGCGTTCGTTGCTTTTATGGAGATGCTTTTATCAAGAGATATTTGGTGTAGTGATCTATGACCAAGCATAATATTCTCAACCGATGAACTTTTAACTGACAGCTCAGTTCAAGCTCGCATACGCAGAGAACGATCTTTGCAGTGAACTAAACAAAATTTTCATACATCCGCAACGGAATAAAATCAGCATATAAATCACAATTTAATAATTCAAAAGTTCCATGAAACGTATATCAAAAGTTAGTCGCTCTTAAAATACATCATATGTTCCGCGTATTCTTCTTCAAGGCTCTGGAGGCTCGTACATCTGCATCCATGAAGTGAAGTCCCCGTCTCGTGTGCAAAACTCCTCGCCCACCAGACTTGCGTATCGGAACAAACAAATGCATTGAGAAGAGTTCTGCTGGAGATTTTATAACGGACTGTTCATAATATCTTTGCTTCTTCTGCTCTCGTTGGTTTTTGTTGATGTCTTAGCTTTAGGGTCAACGAAAGCTCACCAGAGCAGATCGAAATCTTCTCATCGAAAAACGTCTCTAAAACTCTGATGATCTCATGTTGGTGTCTCAATGGTGGCTACATGAGTTGAACATTGATTATGATGATATGCTAATAACACCGAGAGATAAATACGACATACGATTTGATCGAAAAATTGGTATCATTGCCTAAGAAATGGTGTGAATTTTATAACTCATCGAGTCATCGTCATTGCTTCGAAAGTAGGAAAAGTTTCGGAAAAGTGAGTCTCCCATAGGCCATAGGGCAAGAACAGGCGTTAGGTAGAGCTCACTAAGGTAAATGTTGATCTTTATCATAGTGCATTACAAAGCCAAGTTATCACCAGAATGTCTTTGCATCAAGTTCGGTGAGCAAGTGGAAAAAGTGACAGAAAATGCGTCCTATTTGAATTATAAGAAAAGTCCGTATCAATAAGAGGAAATGTGAAAATATCGTTATAATGTTACGAATAAGTCTGATCGTTGCACCTAGACCGTCTGCCCGGCGCCCACAAGCAACTTGCCCGGAAGACCTCCTCGTTCATGCAGTGGGCGACACACGTGGGGCGTTGTCTGTCACGTGACCGTCATTAGCGTATTCCTCCTCCATGCCGACATCTCGCGACGCCGCCGGCTCAGTCGGGAACACGAAGTAGCCGACACATATTCTCCGAACAAGCACTTGCCAATGTTTCATGACTTCGCTCAACAAAAGAAAATTATACATTGTAATAGGATGTCCTAACGTCCTTGTCGGTCCTAACTCTATGGTCGTACCATAGACACAGGCTAGGTATACAATGTCTATGGTCTTAAATATCTTTGGTCTGCTACTAGCTAGGCTCATGGCGACGGGTGAATGAGTGTTGATGATTTAGAAGATGATGGAACAATGGATGGCTAAGGAAGGATGGACGGTGGTCGTGGCCTAATAGCGGGAACCTTCCCGTCATTTGCGACTCGGCTGAGGGTAACCACACAACAACCTCAGTCAGGAAGGTCGGCTGCGGGAAGGGAACCTGGGACATCCGGGAGCACGTCCAGAGCGTTACCCGGGCTCCTACATTATAGAACAGGCACACGCGGGGTTTAAACATGTGTCCATTAAACTTGCACGCACCATCTTCACACGCATAATTAAAGCTCACCCCTCTAACAACTATACACCGACTGTGCGAGTACTTTACGACCTCCAGCACGTCCGCCAGACGGCAGTCAGTTCCCGCGTCATTTCACCTTTCTCATGAGTGTACAGAGTCCAGACTTTCTACTTATAACTTATTCACAGCATCACGACGTGTTATTCAGTCACTCGGCTTCTATTTATTACTTTCAATTAGCAATTAATAGTTGGATAATTGTTAATTAGAGCAGTTAGCGAGTGAGCGGTACGCCGAGGCAGAGTCGTTGGATTCTATATAGTTACTTCGCTCGGTCTCATAAAAGGCCTCTAAATGGAGCAAAGCCGACGCGCGGTGCGGATTTATAAAACGTGAATCCGCGGAAATTTCGCTATAAATAGTTTTTTACTCTTACGGCGGAGCGGTCGCATAAAATCGCTACAAGTCATCGCGTAATGCGGGCCCGGGGATGGCGGGGTGTTCTTTACACTGTGCTGTGATCACGTGATATACTCGCACCAGTGAATCACACACTTCACCTTGTTCACACTCTGACTTTCAGTCGCAGTTGAAAACCAGAGTGAACGGCGGGGTGTTATTTACACTTGCTGTGATCACGTGATATACTCGCACCAGTGAATCACACACTTCGGTTTCTATACCTTATTCACACTCTGACTTTCAGTCGCAGTTGAAAACCAGAGTGAACGGCGGGGTGTTATTTACACTTGCTGTGATCACGTGATATACTCGCACCAGTGAATCACACACTTCACCTTGTTCTGTGCTGTGATCACGTGATATACTCGCACCAGTGAATCACACACTTCACCTTGTTCACACTCAGACTTTCAGTCGCAGTTGAAAACCAGAGTGAACTGAACGCGATCAAGTCCAACTGCAGTTCAAATCTCAATTTAGTTCTGGTAAAGCAGTCGAGATTTCAACTGCAGTTGAAAGTCATCAAGGTATTAGTCGTCAACTCAAAGCAGGATGAGCAATCACGTCGCTCAAGTCGAGAAGCCCTGCTTTCATGTCGTCATGCAATCAAGGGTTGATGTCATCCCCCACACAAACACTTCGGACGGAATTATAAAACGAAGTTTATGAACATTTTGTAAATATTACGTGACAATAAAACATTTTTCTCAATACATATTTGTCAGTCCTTTCAAAACTTCAGTGTACGATATCGCAGTGAACGAAGTAAGATCTACTGCGGACATTTCACTTCGATTTCATGTCGAGAATCCATTTAGCTCACGTTGAGTTGATCCGTTCCCCCATTGTTTTCGTGGTACCTATTGTGTGTTTAGCGCAGTTGTCCTGTTTCCATATTCATATTATAACACCCTGTTGTGAATATTTGCTGAGCCCCACTACATATCCGCGCTCCCCATGAGGTTGTTACAGACGGCATAACGTGGACGCTCAGCCAGGATTCAGGCCACATGTGTTGCAAGATGTCCAGCAACCCTCTCACTCCAGTGACCAATAACAAGCATGCGCGCGTTTCAAGAGGTTTTACAGCGTGATACAATCCAGGCATGTTCTCGGGAATAACAGCAACTCTTGGTAGGAAGACATTGGGACAGATAATGATATTCATACAACTAAAATATTACAAAATAGTCTATTTGAAATTATGTAATAATGACATCACGACTGACACGACTGACCTCTGGTGGATTCTTTGGTATACTAGACATAGGGGGGATCATGGAGGATATCAGGGAGATAAATAAATTATATTAAATTTGCTTTAGTTGTTTGTTATGGCTGAAAAAGTAAACTTGTAACTAAATTTCAAATCAATTGTTTCTCCTTTTTCACTGCCCTATGGAAACACGAATTTGAAAGTTTCTTGCCAGAAGTGGCTCCATCACGTATCGCTTATTTGTTCGAATACTTGACGACATACAGAACTAATGAGATATTTACAAGTACAACAATCCTGTCACTTCAACATTGCGTAGGTATAGCCTCATTGAGTCATGTCGAGTACTTGAAAGATATCTCGTCATGTCCTAAGGCAGCAAGTCGACCTCTACCTCA
This sequence comes from Leuctra nigra, assembly GCA_934045905.1. Classification (NCBI taxonomy): domain Eukaryota; kingdom Metazoa; phylum Arthropoda; class Insecta; order Plecoptera; family Leuctridae; genus Leuctra; species Leuctra nigra. The sequence goes on from OW203766.1 coordinate 36,153,275, forward strand.
GCGGCACACGCATTTTACATAATTATCACATTTCAAGACTTTGGTGTGGTCACCTTCAAGGTGTTTTGACAGTTCTGTGCGATATGATTACCTGTCAATCTATGTGAACTCATGTGGACTTGGTTGATGCACTAATTTCCTGTTCCAGACAAATGCAGCTAAATTGCACTTATTGAATCATTCTAAAACGTGCATGATATTAGTTAACTTGTCCCAGTCCCCGACACAATAGTTTATTATGCCTCAGCGACAGGTATCAATGAATGCCCACAAACCATCAAGTAAATGTAATCAATAACATTAGCTCACTGATGTATGTAAATTGTGTCAGAACTTGACAGACTTCTATTACAAACTTGAACGTTCAGACTATGTAATCAACGTGTAATTAAACATGATTTCCCTCCTCATGAATTGCAGCGCGCAATAAAAGGCTGGCAGGAATGTTCGCTTGGATCACTCGATCCCGCCCGGAGACGTCGTCTTCAAGGAGATTTCACGGGAACACAAGTGAAAAGGGTTCAATTTGCTGTCACTTTGCAATCGTGAATCAGTTTTTGAGAAAACCCCAGTTGTCCCCCATGTGTTAGCTTTGGTTAGCTTACGGCGTCCGTGTCATTTAGGAAAATGAAGATCTATTTTTGTTTCGATTGATTTGATCAAAACACTTATAGATGGACACATTATCAGAAAAATTAAACCAACGTGAGCTATTTTAAAGGTTACACACCCAAATAAATGTCCTTAGAAAACATTTCCTCATATTCTGAAGACATAAAATTGAAAACTCAATGTCGAGAGTTGCAATTTAAACCACATTTTATGAATGTTTCATATTAATAAGTTCCTCCTAGTTGATATGTCGGAAAAACTAATGAATGGTTACTTTCAATACAAAATTATTTTCGCGGATGAGCATTCGACCTTCCCCCTTCTGGGCTCGGGTTCGCAATCCCGCCACCCCCTTCTGTCATGGCGCTGGGATAGTTACCATCTCAAGTCACGACCATGATCCCATCATCCTAATATCCATTACAGACGCCATTAGCAGCGAGGTAAAACGCGGATGTTTCCAGTTTCATTGCTACAAATGAGTTTTCCGATGAAATGAAAACATAATGAGGTCGGGCGTGGGTTGAAGACGCAGAGCAATCGAACAGCTGGCAATTATTGATTGATTAAGCCGGCTACATCACCTGCGGTCCGAGACAGAAGCACCTCCAAGCTTGACGGGGTGGGAGGCACGCCCCCCCTCGTAATCAGAGAGATTCATTTCAAGTAACTTGACACTAATTCGCGTTAATTAAATGGATAAATGTACGTATAAATATTATCCTCCAATTAAGAGTCGTCTGGAGAATTAATCCCTGAATATAATCTGTGAATATATGGTCAATTAACCTACCTAGCTAATTCATGAGCACCATTAGAAATAAAAACACTAGCTAGCCTGAAATGAAAATTTGATCGTCAGACAGTGACGTTGAAGATAGTAAAATATAGCACCAAATAGGAAAGAAGAAGAGTACCTAACATTATTTTCTCACCTGAGCGTAGAGTTTGAACATAAAGTTGTGTTTACAACGGTGTTAATATTTGTAATTCCAAGAATGACGCGCGATGAAACACAATGTTTCTTCACGTGGAAAATGTCGAAAGTTCTAACGACATTTGGAAAACATCGACAGCTTTTACCTCCTGGTAAGGTGAGCCGAACTCTTAATTAACTTCATTTCCAAGCTCTCACTAATTATAAAACTCAATTATTCATCTCACGGGCTCAATACAACCCCCCCCCCCCCTCCCCTTTACACACGCACCAGTAAAATATTAATTCTCGAAGCTCAAAGCTTAGAAAAGTCAATGAATATCAGCACTATGCTCTGCCCCAAATCTACACAACAGTCTTATTCAATTGCGATCACCCCCCCCCCCCCCCCCCCTCAAGAGCAAGATATTCCACTAAGCTTCTGGCAAACTCACTACATTTTTTGTGGTCTGAAGTTCGGGATCAAGCCGCGGTTTAAAAGATACACAGAAAGAAACTTTATTTACTGAGGCCAAGACGTCAATTTTTTCAGACACTACATTTGACTTTTCAATGTGAAATATCGCCGGACACTTCTGCCAAAAAGCATTTCAGAGGGATGTGACCGCGCGATCTTCAAACACAGCATGTTTGTTGTGCTAAATAAAAAAAAATGTAAAAAGTACGTAGATTTTCATTTAAAAGCTTTGCCAAAGTTTTTTGTTTCCACTTTGTTAAAACAGAGCAACGAAACCATCAATTCATATTACAAGATGAATATCATTTTCAAAAACCTTTATCAAAGAGAACAAGCATAATTAGGTGTTCAGTTGCAACTTAGCTCATTAAAAACTGTCAGATTTGCCCTAAAGAATTATTATAATAAATGGTTATTAATTGAACAACAAAAAAATTAAATGAAATAAATCTAAAATAATATCCCCACACAAACTAAAAAATACATCCCCGTGAATTAATGAGACATTGAGGGTGGCTGTTGCTACAATGGCGGGCATAAACCAAGCTGCCTTATTGCCGCGCACCTAATCCTCTGCACCGCAATGCCGCAGCATCGCCACAATAAAACAAGCAGCGAGGAGGTTTGCTCTCCTTCACAATGCCCTGCCTTTATGTCCAGATACACGGCGAATAATTTCATTTAAGACGGCTGGGTAGTGAGTTTGACCTTGAAGAGTTTTTTAATCGATTTTTATCAATATCTTTTTCCAGTGTAATTGTTAACAAAATAGGGCTATGGACGTGAATTCAGGACAGTTCAATGAAAATAATTTCATAGTTTGGAATAAGTTATTAGGTAGTTTTATTTTGTCCAACAGATGTTTAGTCCCCGAAAATTAGTAAAATTATGGTTCTAAACATCTGTTGGACAAAATAAAACTAATAACTTATACCAAACTATGAAATTATTTTCATTGAACGGTTTTGAATACGCGTACAAAGCCCTATTTTGATAACAATTACATTGGTAAAATATATAGAAAAAAACGATTAAAAATCTTTTCAAGGTCAAACTCACTACCCAGCCGTCTTAAAACCCACAAACAGACGCCGAGGCGCAAGACGACTCTCGCAGGGCCGCGGCCAGAGATGAAATCGGGATTCAGAAAAGAATATTTAATCAAATGAAATTCGCTCTACTTCATCTGAGTCTTGACTTTTCATTAAATTTTTATTAAAGAATCAGAAATATCATTCTAAGGCTAATTTGAAAATATCTCCGGGCGAACGCTGCTGAAGATTGTGAAGATTCTGTAAGGAAAAGTATAGTTTATTTATACGCGAATAGTTCATTATGATTCTACGTGACGTAATCCTTTTCCATTCGTTGCGTGTACAGCTACTATCAGAAGTTGTTTACCTGATCACCAGCGTCTGATTGTGACCAGGTTTATAAACCCTATAATGCAAAACACAGCTATAACCCCGACAAATGTGGAATTTTCATTCATGAAAATCAAAATCGGCGTGAGACATATTTCAGATACACGTTCATTGTATAAGTTCTACTACCCAACAACAATCTTACCATGGTGAAGACAAGACAGTGAAGGACTTGATCGTCAATGTTGTTATTACTCTTTCAAAATTAGAAGAATTCTATCCTATTCTATTCTATTTGTGGGATTCATCCCCCAACAAAACTAATATCACCTCTAAGTTGAGGACCGAGGCACATCTCGACGCATTATAATTGACCATCTGAAACCCTCAAAACACTTTCGACTAAAATATTACTTGAACACTTCAGCTAGACATGACGTCACATCTCGGTTTAGTCGGAACAAAACGCTCGAATCAAACCGAACGTCGCCTCTCGAGCGCGTGTTTGCTGAAAGCCGGTGCAATGTAATTAGTATGAAATTTCCTTTACGTACGCCGATCTAATTAACTGAATTGGCTTTGCCATCCGCACAACATCAGATTGCTTCGTCGCCGGCTAATGAAGTGGGAATTGATTTTCAACCCCGCGGCCTGGGGTTCGATCTCCGTGCACAAGACGCTGCATTATTCATGTCGCCGAGTGCCAACAAAACAATCCACCCCGCGACATGAGGAACGAAACACTTGGGCGAAATCCCGACATCTCCGGGGCATTGCGATTGTTTCACTTCGCTCTCTCTTGTTTCATTTCTTTCTCTCTTTCTTTTTCATTTATTTCCCTCTTACAGAATGTTTCCATGAGGACATGAGTAAACATTCGCGAGGTCTGGAAGTACTTCTAAAGCGACCGCAAGTCAAGGGCGCGGTGATATATAGTTGGTGAAAACGCGAACCCATGTCGCTAGTGCTGGGGTTAGTTCTGTGACTGAGCACGCACTTCTGTAGGCGCTAGTAGGCTAGTCGCGAACCCATGTCGCTAGTGCTGGGGTTAGTTCTGTGACTGAGCACGCACTTCTGTAGGCGCTAGTAGGCTAGTCGCGAACCCATGTCGCTAGTGCTGGGGTTAGTTCTGTGACTGACTAGGTAGGCGCTAGTAGGCTAGTCGCGAACCCATGTCGCTAGTGCTGGGGTTAGTTCTGTGACTGACTAGGTAGGCGCTAGTAGGCTAGTCGCGAACCCATGTCGCTAGTGCTGGGGTTAGTTCTGTGACTGACTAGGTAGGCGCTAGTAGGCTAGTCGCGAACCCATGTCGCTAGTGCTGGGGTTAGTTCTGTGACTGACTAGGTAGGCGCTAGTAGGCTAGTCGCGAACCCATGTCGCTAGTGCTGGGGTTAGTTCTGTGACTGACTAGGTAGGCGCTAGTAGGCTAGTCGCGAACCCATGTCGCTAGTGCTGGGGTTAGTTCTGTGACTGACTAGGTAGGCGCTAGTAGGCTAGTCGCGAACCCATGTCGCTAGTGCTGGGGTTAGTTCTGTGACTGACTAGGTAGGCGCTAGTAGGCTAGTCGCGAACCCATGTCGCTAGTGCTGGGGTTAGTTCTGTGACTGACTAGGTAGGCGCTAGTAGGCTAGTCGCGAACCCATGTCGCTAGTGCTGGGGTTAGTTCTGTGACTGACTAGGTAGGCGCTAGTAGGCTAGTCGCGAACCCATGTCGCTAGTGCTGGGGTTAGTTCTGTGACTGACTAGGTAGGCGCTAGTAGGCTAGTCGCGAACCCATGTCGCTAGTGCTGGGGTTAGTTCTGTGACTGACTAGGTAGGCGCTAGTAGGCTAGTCGCGAACCCATGTCGCTAGTGCTGGGGTTAGTTCTGTGACTGACTAGGTAGGCGCTAGTAGGCTAGTCGCGAACCCATGTCGCTAGTGCTGGGGTTAGTTCTGTGACTGACTAGGTAGGCGCTAGTAGGCTAGTCGCGAACCCATGTCGCTAGTGCTGGGGTTAGTTCTGTGACTGACTAGGTAGGCGCTAGTAGGCTAGTCGCGAACCCATGTCGCTAGTGCTGGGGTTAGTTCTGTGACTGACTAGGTAGGCGCTAGTAGGCTAGTCGCGAACCCATGTCGCTAGTGCTGGGGTTAGTTCTGTGACTGACTAGGTAGGCGCTAGTAGGCTAGTCGCGAACCCATGTCGCTAGTGCTGGGGTTAGTTCTGTGACTGACTAGGTAGGCGCTAGTAGGCTAGTCGCGAACCCATGTCGCTAGTGCTGGGGTTAGTTCTGTGACTGACTAGGTAGGCGCTAGTAGGCTAGTCGCGAACCCATGTCGCTAGTGCTGGGGTTAGTTCTGTGACTGACTAGGTAGGCGCTAGTAGGCTAGTCGCGAACCCATGTCGCTAGTGCTGGGGTTAGTTCTGTGACTGACTAGGTAGGCGCTAGTAGGCTAGTCGCGAACCCATGTCGCTAGTGCTGGGGTTAGTTCTGTGACTGACTAGGTAGGCGCTAGTAGGCTAGTCGCGAACCCATGTCGCTAGTGCTGGGGTTAGTTCTGTGACTGACTAGGTAGGCGCTAGTAGGCTAGTCGCGAACCCATGTCGCTAGTGCTGGGGTTAGTTCTGTGACTGACTAGGTAGGCGCTAGTAGGCTAGTCGCGAACCCATGTCGCTAGTGCTGGGGTTAGTTCTGTGACTGACTAGGTAGGCGCTAGTAGGCTAGTCGCGAACCCATGTCGCTAGTGCTGGGGTTAGTTCTGTGACTGACTAGGTAGGCGCTAGTAGGCTAGTCGCGAACCCATGTCGCTAGTGCTGGGGTTAGTTCTGTGACTGACTAGGTAGGCGCTAGTAGGCTAGTCGCGAACCCATGTCGCTAGTGCTGGGGTTAGTTCTGTGACTGACTAGGTAGGCGCTAGTAGGCTAGTCGCGAACCCATGTCGCTAGTGCTGGGGTTAGTTCTGTGACTGACTAGGTAGGCGCTAGTAGGCTAGTCGCGAACCCATGTCGCTAGTGCTGGGGTTAGTTCTGTGACTGACTAGGTAGGCGCTAGTAGGCTAGTCGCGAACCCATGTCGCTAGTGCTGGGGTTAGTTCTGTGACTGACTAGGTAGGCGCTAGTAGGCTAGTCGCGAACCCATGTCGCTAGTGCTGGGGTTAGTTCTGTGACTGACTAGGTAGGCGCTAGTAGGCTAGTCGCGAACCCATGTCGCTAGTGCTGGGGTTAGTTCTGTGACTGACTAGGTAGGCGCTAGTAGGCTAGTCGCGAACCCATGTCGCTAGTGCTGGGGTTAGTTCTGTGACTGACTAGGTAGGCGCTAGTAGGCTAGTCGCGAACCCATGTCGCTAGTGCTGGGGTTAGTTCTGTGACTGACTAGGTAGGCGCTAGTAGGCTAGTCGCGAACCCATGTCGCTAGTGCTGGGGTTAGTTCTGTGACTGACTAGGTAGGCGCTAGTAGGCTAGTCGCGAACCCATGTCGCTAGTGCTGGGGTTAGTTCTGTGACTGACTAGGTAGGCGCTAGTAGGCTAGTCGCGAACCCATGTCGCTAGTGCTGGGGTTAGTTCTGTGACTGACTAGGTAGGCGCTAGTAGGCTAGTCGCGAACCCATGTCGCTAGTGCTGGGGTTAGTTCTGTGACTGACTAGGTAGGCGCTAGTAGGCTAGTCGCGAACCCATGTCGCTAGTGCTGGGGTTAGTTCTGTGACTGACTAGGTAGGCGCTAGTAGGCTAGTCGCGAACCCATGTCGCTAGTGCTGGGGTTAGTTCTGTGACTGACTAGGTAGGCGCTAGTAGGCTAGTCGCGAACCCATGTCGCTAGTGCTGGGGTTAGTTCTGTGACTGACTAGGTAGGCGCTAGTAGGCTAGTCGCGAACCCATGTCGCTAGTGCTGGGGTTAGTTCTGTGACTGACTAGGTAGGCGCTAGTAGGCTAGTCGCGAACCCATGTCGCTAGTGCTGGGGTTAGTTCTGCGACTGACTAGGTAGGCGCTAGTAGGCTAGTCGCGAACCCATGTCGCTAGTGCTGGGGTTAGTTCTGTGACTGACTAGGTAGGCGCTAGTAGGCTAGTCGCGAACCCATGTCGCTAGTGCTGGGGTTAGTTCTGTGACTGACTAGGTAGGCGCTAGTAGGCTAGTCGCGAACCCATGTCGCTAGTGCTGGGGTTAGTTCTGCGACTGACTAGGTAGGCGCTAGTAGGCTAATCGCGAACCCATGTCGCTAGTGCTGGGGTTAGTTCTGTGACTGACTAGGTAGGCGCTAGTAGGCTAGTCGCGAACCCATGTCGCTAGTGCTGGGGTTAGTTCTGCGACTGACTAGGTAGGCGCTAGTAGGCTAATCGCGAACCCATGTCGCTAGTGCTGGGGTTAGTTCTGTGACTGACTAGGTAGGCGCTAGTAGGCTAGTCGCGAACCCATGTCGCTAGTGCTGGGGTTAGTTCTGCGACTGACTAGGTAGGCGCTAGTAGGCTAGTCGCGAACCCATGTCGCTAGAGCTGGGGTTAGTTCTGTGACTGACTAGGTAGGCGCTAGTAGGCTAGTCGCGAACCCATGTCGCTAGTGCTGGGGTTAGTTCTGTGACTGACTAGGTAGGCGCTAGTAGGCTAGTCGCGAACCCATGTCGCTAGAGCTGGGGTTAGTTCTGTGACTGACTAGGTAGGCGCCAGTAGGCTAGTCGCGAACCCATGTCGCTAGTGCTGGGGTTAGTTCTGTGACTGACTAGGTAGGCGCTAGTAGGCTAGTCGCGAACCCATGTCGCTAGTGCTGGGGTTAGTTCTGCGACTGACTAGGTAGGCGCTAGTAGGCTAGTCGCGAACCCATGTCGCTAGTGCTGGGGTTAGTTCTGCGACTGACTAGGTAGGCGCTAGTAGGCTAATCGCGAACCCATGTCGCTAGTGCTGGGGTTAGTTCTGTGACTGACTAGGTAGGCGCTAGTAGGCTAATCGCGAACCCATGTCGCTAGTGCTGGGGTTAGTTCTGTGACTGACTAGGTAGGCGCTAGTAGGCTAATCGCGAACCCATGTCGCTAGTGCTGGGGTTAGTTCTGTGACTGACTAGGTAGGCGCTAGTAGGCTAGTCGCGAACCCATGTCGCTAGTGCTGGGGTTAGTTCTGCGACTGACTAGGTAGGCGCTAGTAGGCTAATCGCGAACCCATGTCGCTAGTGCTGGGGTTAGTTCTGCGACTGACTAGGTAGGCGCTAGTAGGCTAATCGCGAACCCATGTCGCTAGTGCTGGGGTTAGTTCTGTGACTGACTAGGTAGGCGCTAGTAGGCTAGTCGCGAACCCATGTCGCTAGTGCTGGGGTTAGTTCTGCGACTGACTAGGTAGGCGCTAGTAGGCTAGTCGCGAACCCATGTCGCTAGAGCTGGGGTTAGTTCTGTGACTGACTAGGTAGGCGCTAGTAGGCTAGTCGCGAACCCATGTCGCTAGTGCTGGGGTTAGTTCTGTGACTGACTAGGTAGGCGCTAGTAGGCTAGTCGCGAACCCATGTCGCTAGAGCTGGGGTTAGTTCTGTGACTGACTAGGTAGGCGCTAGTAGGCTAGTCGCGAACCCATGTCGCTAGTGCTGGGGTTAGTTCTGTGACTGACTAGGTAGGCGCTAGTAGGCTAGTCGCGAACCCATGTCGCTAGTGCTGGGGTTAGTTCTGCGACTGACTAGGTAGGCGCTAGTAGGCTAGTCGCGAACCCATGTCGCTAGTGCTGGGGTTAGTTCTGCGACTGACTAGGTAGGCGCTAGTAGGCTAATCGCGAACCCATGTCGCTAGTGCTGGGGTTAGTTCTGTGACTGACTAGGTAGGCGCTAGTAGGCTAATCGCGAACCCATGTCGCTAGTGCTGGGGTTAGTTCTGTGACTGACTAGGTAGGCGCTAGTAGGCTAGTCGCGAACCCATGTCGCTAGTGCTGGGGTTAGTTCTGTGACTGACTAGGTAGGCGCTAGTAGGCTAGTCGCGAACCCATGTCGCTAGTGCTGGGGTTAGTTCTGTGACTGACTAGGTAGGCGCTAGTAGGCTAATCGCGAACCCATGTCGCTAGTGCTGGGGTTAGTTCTGTGACTGACTAGGTAGGCGCTAGTAGGCTAGTCGCGAACCCATGTCGCTAGTGCTGGGGTTAGTTCTGTGACTGACTAGGTAGGCGCTAGTAGGCTAGTCGCGAACCCATGTCGCTAGTGCTGGGGTTAGTTCTGTGACTGACTAGGTAGGCGCTAGTAGGCTAGTCGCGAACCCATGTCGCTAGTGCTGGGGTTAGTTCTGCGACTGACTAGGTAGGCGCTAGTAGGCTAATCGCGAACCCATGTCGCTAGTGCTGGGGTTAGTTCTGTGACTGACTAGGTAGGCGCTAGTAGGCTAGTCGCGAACCCATGTCGCTAGTGCTGGGGTTAGTTCTGCGACTGACTAGGTAGGCGCTAGTAGGCTAGTCGCGAACCCATGTCGCTAGTGCTGGGGTTAGTTCTGCGACTGACTAGGTAGGCGCTAGTAGGCTAATCGCGAACCCATGTCGCTAGTGCTGGGGTTAGTTCTGTGACTGACTAGGTAGGCGCTAGTAGGCTAGTCGCGAACCCATGTCGCTAGTGCTGGGGTTAGTTCTGCGACTGACTAGGTAGGCGCTAGTAGGCTAGTCGCGAACCCATGTCGCTAGTGCTGGGGTTAGTTCTGTGACTGACTAGGTAGGCGCTAGTAGGCTAGTCGCGAACCCATGTCGCTAGTGCTGGGGTTAGTTCTGCGACTGACTAGGTAGGCGCTAGTAGGCTAATCGCGAACCCATGTCGCTAGTGCTGGGGTTAGTTCTGTGACTGACTAGGTAGGCGCTAGTAGGCTAATCGCGAACCCATGTCGCTAGTGCTGGGGTTAGTTCTGTGACTGACTAGGTAGGCGCTAGTAGGCTAGTCGCGAACCCATGTCGCTAGTGCTGGGGTTAGTTCTGCGACTGACTAGGTAGGCGCTAGTAGGCTAATCGCGAACCCATGTCGCTAGTGCTGGGGTTAGTTCTGTGACTGACTAGGTAGGCGCTAGTAGGCTAGTCGCGAACCCATGTCGCTAGTGCTGGGGTTAGTTCTGCGACTGACTAGGTAGGCGCTAGTAGGCTAGTCGCGAACCCATGTCGCTAGTGCTGGGGTTAGTTCTGCGACTGACTAGGTAGGCGCTAGTAGGCTAATCGCGAACCCATGTCGCTAGTGCTGGGGTTAGTTCTGTGACTGACTAGGTAGGCGCTAGTAGGCTAGTCGCGAACCCATGTCGCTAGTGCTGGGGTTAGTTCTGTGACTGACTAGGTAGGCGCTAGTAGGCTAGTCGCGAACCCATGTCGCTAGTGCTGGGGTTAGTTCTGCGACTGACTAGGTAGGCGCTAGTAGGCTAGTCGCGAACCCATGTCGCTAGTGCTGGGGTTAGTTCTGTGACTGACTAGGTAGGCGCTAGTAGGCTAGTCGCGAACCCATGTCGCTAGTGCTGGGGTTAGTTCTGCGACTGACTAGGTAGGCGCTAGTAGGCTAGTCGCGAACCCATGTCGCTAGTGCTGGGGTTAGTTCTGTGACTGACTAGGTAGGCGCTAGTAGGCTAGTCGCGAACCCATGTCGCTAGTGCTGGGGTTAGTTCTGCGACTGACTAGGTAGGCGCTAGTAGGCTAGTCGCGAACCCATGTCGCTAGTGCTGGGGTTAGTTCTGCGACTGACTAGGTAGGCGCTAGTAGGCTAGTCGCGAACCCATGTCGCTAGTGCTGGGGTTAGTTCTGCGACTGACTAGGTAGGCGCTAGTAGGCTAATCGCGAACCCATGTCGCTAGTGCTGGGGTTAGTTCTGTGACTGACTAGGTAGGCGCTAGTAGGCTAGTCGCGAACCCATGTCGCTAGTGCTGGGGTTAGTTCTGCGACTGACTAGGTAGGCGCTAGTAGGCTAGTCGCGAACCCATGTCGCTAGTGCTGGGGTTAGTTCTGCGACTGACTAGGTAGGCGCTAGTAGGCTAATCGCGAACCCATGTCGCTAGTGCTGGGGTTAGTTCTGTGACTGACTAGGTAGGCGCTAGTAGGCTAGTCGCGAACCCATGTCGCTAGTGCTGGGGTTAGTTCTGCGACTGACTAGGTAGGCGCTAGTAGGCTAGTCGCGAACCCATGTCGCTAGTGCTGGGGTTAGTTCTGCGACTGACTAGGTAGGCGCTAGTAGGCTAATCGCGAACCCATGTCGCTAGTGCTGGGGTTAGTTCTGTGACTGACTAGGTAGGCGCTAGTAGGCTAGTCGCGAACCCATGTCGCTAGTGCTGGGGTTAGTTCTGTGACTGACTAGGTAGGCGCTAGTAGGCTAGTCGCGAACCCATGTCGCTAGTGCTGGGGTTAGTTCTGCGACTGACTAGGTAGGCGCTAGTAGGCTAGTCGCGAACCCATGTCGCTAGTGCTGGGGTTAGTTCTGTGACTGACTAGGTAGGCGCTAGTAGGCTAGTCGCGAACCCATGTCGCTAGTGCTGGGGTTAGTTCTGCGACTGACTAGGTAGGCGCTAGTAGGCTAGTCGCGAACCCATGTCGCTAGTGCTGGGGTTAGTTCTGTGACTGACTAGGTAGGCGCTAGTAGGCTAGTCGCGAACCCATGTCGCTAGTGCTGGGGTTAGTTCTGCGACTGACTAGGTAGGCGCTAGTAGGCTAGTCGCGAACCCATGTCGCTAGTGCTGGGGTTAGTTCTGCGACTGACTAGGTAGGCGCTAGTAGGCTAGTCGCGAACCCATGTCGCTAGTGCTGGGGTTAGTTCTGCGACTGACTAGGTAGGCGCTAGTAGGCTAATCGCGAACCCATGTCGCTAGTGCTGGGGTTAGTTCTGTGACTGACTAGGTAGGCGCTAGTAGGCTAGTCGCGAACCCATGTCGCTAGTGCTGGGGTTAGTTCTGTGACTGACTAGGTAGGCGCTAGTAGGCTAGTCGCGAACCCATGTCGCTAGAGCTGGGGTTAGTTCTGTGACTGACTAGGTAGGCGCTAGTAGGCTAGTCGCGAACCCATGTCGCTAGTGCTGGGGTTAGTTCTGCGACTGACTAGGTAGGCGCTAGTAGGCTAATCGCGAACCCATGTCGCTAGTGCTGGGGTTAGTTCTGTGACTGACTAGGTAGGCGCTAGTAGGCTAATCGCGAACCCATGTCGCTAGTGCTGGGGTTAGTTCTGTGACTGACTAGGTAGGCGCTAGTAGGCTAGTCGCGAACCCATGTCGCTAGTGCTGGGGTTAGTTCTGTGACTGACTAGGTAGGCGCTAGTAGGCTAGTCGCGAACCCATGTCGCTAGTGCTGGGGTTAGTTCTGCGACTGACTAGGTAGGCGCTAGTAGGCTAGTCGCGAACCCATGTCGCTAGTGCTGGGGTTAGTTCTGTGACTGACTAGGTAGGCGCTAGTAGGCTAGTCGCGAACCCATGTCGCTAGTGCTGGGGTTAGTTCTGTGACTGACTAGGTAGGCGCTAGTAGGCTAGTCGCGAACCCATGTCGCTAGTGCTGGGGTTAGTTCTGCGACTGACTAGGTAGGCGCTAGTAGGCTAATCGCGAACCCATGTCGCTAGTGCTGGGGTTAGTTCTGTGACTGACTAGGTAGGCGCTAGTAGGCTAGTCGCGAACCCATGTCGCTAGTGCTGGGGTTAGTTCTGTGACTGACTAGGTAGGCGCTAGTAGGCTAGTCGCGAACCCATGTCGCTAGTGCTGGGGTTAGTTCTGTGACTGACTAGGTAGGCGCTAGTAGGCTAATCGCGAACCCATGTCGCTAGTGCTGGGGTTAGTTCTGTGACTGACTAGGTAGGCGCTAGTAGGCTAGTCGCGAACCCATGTCGCTAGTGCTGGGGTTAGTTCTGTGACTGACTAGGTAGGCGCTAGTAGGCTAGTCGCGAACCCATGTCGCTAGTGCTGGGGTTAGTTCTGTGACTGACTAGGTAGGCGCTAGTAGGCTAGTCGCGAACCCATGTCGCTAGTGCTGGGGTTAGTTCTGTGACTGACTAGGTAGGCGCTAGTAGGCTAGTCGCGAACCCATGTCGCTAGTGCTGGGGTTAGTTCTGTGACTGACTAGGTAGGCGCTAGTAGGCTAATCGCGAACCCATGTCGCTAGTGCTGGGGTTAGTTCTGTGACTGACTAGGTAGGCGCTAGTAGGCTAGTCGCGAACCCATGTCGCTAGTGCTGGGGTTAGTTCTGTGACTGACTAGGTAGGCGCTAGTAGGCTAGTCGCGAACCCATGTCGCTAGTGCTGGGGTTAGTTCTGCGACTGACTAGGTAGGCGCTAGTAGGCTAATCGCGAACCCATGTCGCTAGTGCTGGGGTTAGTTCTGTGACTGACTAGGTAGGCGCTAGTAGGCTAATCGCGTTTACCTGTCAGCACCCTGCGTATTCACCTGGCTATACATCACCATGGTCAAGAGCAAACGAAATAAGATGTCAATTACTAAAAATCACAATTCTCACAATATCATTCAAGTTCAGTGGTGGAACTTCGAGTTTACGGTCGCTGTGTTGCATTATGGTCCCTTCATGGAAGTCTTAGCTACAAGGATTCTCAATACTGAAAACTTGAAAAGTTCCATCGCCATTATTATGTACAACGCCTCTTGTTTCATTTTAACTTGAACTCTAATCAATTAATCTCTACTGCAGTGAAGACACAAATTATTGCTTTTACAAGTATTATACAGTCACCTAATCATTTATCGTCAGTGAAGAACGTCATAAAGACAGAGTTATCGCCCCACATTACACCCCGAGCTTTCATTACATTGTACTCCGCCATTTTATACTCCGCATAACAACGCCATTTTAATCACCCGCCATTCGACGCTTTTATTTTCCACTCGTTTCCAAACTCCTAACAAATTACTCAGGAAATCCATCTCGACGTCAGCTTTTAAAAAAACATTCTTTCGTTCGTCTCGGCAAGCAAATGCTTCTGAGAGCTTCGACTACTTCTGACAGTAGTTAAAACGCGATATCGAATGAACCGAAGTGGAACTCTTGAGAAACTTGAAGAAAGCACGACTCAATTTCAAAACTAAACTCCATACATCATAAGGCATGACACGGCGTCAACGATAAGACCGAATCGGGGCTCGAATTCAGCAGGAACATGGCGTGAAGTAAACACCAATTACTCTATCGAGCCAGTTCAATCGGAACAGGAAGTCATATTCTGTTTATAGTGAACTTGCGCAATTGTTTTTATCCACGAATGAAAAGAGTGAGGCAAGGAAATGAGAAACTTCTAGCTGGGAAATGTTTTCTTACTTGTAACATAGGGGTTACCAACTCCTGACATCTGGTGTACAATGACTTAAAATCTTATGAAATCTTGTGATATCAGGAAATTCAAATCATAGGGAATTTTTAAAATCTTTTGATATCTCATGAAATCTTCTGAATTCTTGTGAAAATTGACATTCTGTAAAACCAAAACTAACTTTGAAATCCAAAAAATCTTCTGAAATTTTTAGAAACCCTCAAAAAACCTGATATCTTTGAAATCTCAGAGGGATTTCAATACATTTAGAAAATCTTGTATAATCATAAGAAATGCGAGTTCCTCTGATATCTTTGAAACCCCTCAATCCAGCTGTCCGTCTCCGGGCTGTTTACCCCTAGCTGGTAACCTTTGCTCTGCCTGGTGGGAGACTGTAGCAGACAGTCTGGCATTTACTCATAATCCTCCCTGGAGAGCGGGACGTTTAATTAAATGCCGGTGTTGTCAGGCCGGCCCGCATGCTCAGATACGCGCTAATGTGCTCGTTAGCGGGAATTACACGAGCACGCATTCTTTGCAGGAGAATTACAAGCATTACGTCACAGGTTTTGTACAACATACAGTCGGTTCCGTGACTCGACAGAGAAATAGAGAAAAAATCTTCATTTCAACACCATTTTCAGTCTGATCAATGATGAGTGAAAGTTGCTGATCTATTGATATTGCGTTATAAATAAAATGATCAATATGCGGTGCACTATTTTCAAATATTACAAAATAACTTAAAATAACCACAGGTAATGCTTCACTGATTAACTGATTTGTTAAATAATTAATCGGTGACATGCTGTTTAATGAGAGAAATAAATAGTGCGACTCATATATTGAGAGTAGCTTTTTCATATCCATATTCATCTGTCTCGAGTTTAGTTTCATCTTCTTGAATTCAGGAGGAAACTTGTCAAATGAGACTTTTTGCAGGAGAAAAACATCGCTGGGACAACCTTCGCTAAAGGTCATCACCCGATTTGTTAATCTAATCCAAGTCTGGAGTTGGAAAATGAAAATTGGACTGAAGTTCAGCAGAATTCATTAATTCTTCTGCGAAGGAAGATAATGACTTATGGAGCTAACCAGATCGGTTATCAACCCACGTACCTTTAGGTACCTCCTCGAATAAAAATTGTTTGATGTACCTATGAAGTCGGGTGGTTTTGGTAGAGGTAACGGACGCGCACTGTTCTCCAAAGCGTTTTTCCAATTGTGTCTTCACACTAACAGCATGAAAAGAAAAGCAGATAGCGACAATTTCTCACGTTTACTGGACTAAACAATTCGAACTTTGGTATGACCTCAGAGAAAAAAATTGTACGAAAACTATTGTTTCACTTTGAGGTCATAGCAGAGGTTGTAATGTATACATCTGGGACATAATTTAGTCCAGTAAGCTTGAAATGGTCGTAATATCATTTTTTTTCTAGTGAAGACAAAACTCGTAAAAACACTTTGAAGAACCGTGCGCGTCCCGTTACGCAGGCCACGCTAACTTGGTGAATATTAATGTAATTCAATGGCAGATCTCGAGTAAGACTTTCAGCTCTTCTTAGCCGGATTACGCGACGAATGTGTTATCAAGTCTCAGCAGGCCTCGTCGTGTCGCAGCGGCGGCCAAGAGCTATGGATGAAGTTCTGAATCCGCGACAGAAGATCGTGTTCGAGCAGATAAGATGGATTCGCCGCGGGATTACGATCTCAGTCCCACGCATTGTGTACGACGAGAGCAGAGCGCACAGGAGACACAGATGTTTACCGCGGCGAAATCCACGTACAGCTTCGTTTCTGTTCTGACGGCACGACTCATGCATTCATTCATACCTCTACTGAATGACGTCAAAGAGCGAAAACGAAAACAAGATCAGAACATGATACAAATTGTTATTGTTATAAAAATTGTTATGACGACCTTGAAATATACTGTCAAGCCTCATTTAGTTCAATTTTGAATAAGATTTTAATAACGTAAAATTGGATTTTAGGAACGTCGTTTTGTTTGGGGAAAACATGGTAGGTACCTCGGTCATACTAAATTCTCTTCTGGGGCCTTATTCGATTACAAGAACGAAATCATTTCGGTCTAAGCAGAGATAGGGTTCGACGTTGGCGTCCAGGCGTTAGTGCGGTGAACTATAGACTGCTGGCCAATCAGGAGGCTCAACGCCGACGTATCAACGTCGAATCGCGTCACAGAAATGCCAAAGAGGCAGAGACGCCGCAGTGAACCACGAGTGACCGGATCAGTGGATGTGAAGCAAGTGGTACGCCACCCTCCACCCTCCTCGTCGACGGCGTCATGCAATGCGCGAAGCAAGACTGCCGCAAGAGATGCGCCACCCTCCTCGTCGACGGCGTCATGCAATGCGCGAAGCAAGACTGCCGCAAGAGATGCGCCACCCTCCTCGACGACGGCGTCATGCAATGCGCGAAACAAGACTGCAGCAAGAGATGCGCCACCCTCCACCCTCCTCGTCGACGGCGTCATGCAATGCGCGAAGCAAGACTGCCGCAAGAGATGCGCTACCCTTCTCGTCGACGGCGTCATGCAATGCGCGGAGCAAGACTGCCGCAAGATGCGCCACCCTCCTGGTCGACGGCGTCATGCAATGCGAAAGCTTGCGAACTCCGCGGGGCGATCACGCGAGGCGATACAACGGCTTAGGACGGCGATATTGATTCGGAGGTTTGTTCTTATCGTTTCCTCGCGTGTCGAGATGTGTCTGACGGAAGCGGGGGGGGGGGGGGGGGGGGGGGGAGGGGGGCTCGAGGGGCTCCAAGCGCGACCACTCATCGAGTCATTCGAACTTTCTGTTTCTTACTGTATTTTGAGTACTTTTTACGACGAACACATATCTTCTATCATTTCATTCTCTTTCATTCCTTCGTAAATTTTTATATTTCATATTATTTCACGCAATATTTTATTTTTTGGGTTTTCATGGCACTCGGCCCGAGTAAACAGTTCGGCGAATATATCGGATTGGCTGCTGGTCAGGTTCCTTGGTAATCGATCCTTGTGATCGTCAATGAAATGAGAGCTCACCTATAGGTACTATAGTAAGTCAGGAGATCGCATAGACTCATTGGAGCTAATCTGTGTCTGGCAATGCGGTAAGATCGGTTATCCACAGATAAATCAAACAAAATCATCAATAATTAGCGTTAGCAAATAATCGAAAATGTGTAATAATGACAGGTTGTTCCAGTTGTTCACCCCTGAGAGACTAAGCGCTCGCGGAGTAAAACAAATGAAACCCACTTCCAGACGAAAGCCCCGCTGATCCTCGTGCCGTGTATCAGGACCCAGCTTCCAGTTCCAAGACAGAGCTTCTATTAGTTCCCGAGTCTGGAGGCGACATGACAGTCTGTAATGACCGCGCAGGGCCTGGGGGTGGCGTGACCCACCCCCTGCCCCTGCCGCACAGGAAGACGCGGTCAGGGGCGCATCATCCAGGTACTTCGATTAGTTATTTATCCAGTGTAATTCACCGAGCAACATTAAGGTTCTATTTGAAGCGTGGGCAGAGAGGCGCTAAAGCGATGGCAATGCTCGCTGCTGGATATGGTCAGTAGAATCCCACACAGCGAAGCAAGTTTGACTCAAGATCTTGATTCCCGTGGCCTCTCAGTCGACAGGTCAATGCTGGGAAGGTGCGCGACTATATCGTCCACCCACATGCGCACGAGAGAGGCTACGAGAGCAAGAGAGAGAAGGGAAATGATGCATCAAGCGATGTCAGACGGATCATGGAATTGCGTGACTCCGGGAGCGAGATCGCAGGGCGGGTCGATATCACAGGAGAACTCACTCGATATCACAGGAGAACTCACTCGATATCACAGGAGAACTCACTCGATATCACAAGGAGAACTCACTCGATATCACAGGAGAACTCACTCGATATCACAGGAGAAATCACTCGATATCACAAGGAGAACTCACTCGATATCACAGGAGAACTCACTCGATATCACAGGAGAACTCACTCGATATCACAGGAGAACTCACTCGATATCACAGGAGAACTCACTCGATATCACAGGAGAACTCACTCGATATCACAAGGAGAACTCACTCGATATCACAGGAGAACTCACTCGATATCACAGGAGAAATCACTCGATATCACAAGGAGAACTCACTCGATATCACAGGAGAACTCACTCGATATCACAGGAGAACTCACTCGATATCACAGGAGAACTCACTCGATATCACAGGAGAACTCACTCGATATCACAAGGAGAACTCACTCGATATCACAGGAGAACTCACTCGATATCACAGGAGAACTCACTCGATATCACAGGAGAACTCACTCGATATCACAGGAGAACTCACTCGATATCACAGGAGAACTCACTCGATATCACAGGAGAACTCACTCGATATCACAAGGAGAACTCACTCGATATCACAAGGAGAACTCACTCGATATCACAGGAGAACTCACGAGAACTCACTCGATATCACAGGAGAACTCACTCGATATCACAAGGAGAACTCACTCGATATCACAGGAGAACTCACTCGATATCACAGGAGAACTCACTCGATATCACAGGAGAACTCACTCGATATCACAGGAGAACTCACTCGATATCACAGGAGAACTCACTCGATATCACAGGAGAACTCACTCGATATCACAAGGAGAACTCACTCGATATCACAGGAGAACTCACTCGATATCACAGGAGAACTCACTCGATATCACAGGAGAACTCACTCGATATCACAAGGAGAACTCACTCGATATCACAGGAGAACTCACTCGATATCACAGGAGAACTCACTCGATATCACAAGGACTCACTCGATATCACAGGAGAACTCACTCGATAACACAGGAGAACTCACTCGATATCACAGGAGAAATCACTCGATATCACAAGGAGAACTCACTCGATATCACAGGAGAACTCACTCGATATCACAGGAGAACTCACTCGATATCACAGGAGAACTCACTCGATATCACAGGAGAACTCACTCGATATCACAGGAGAACTCACTCGATATCACAAGGAGAACTCACTCGATATCACAGGAGAACTCACTCGATATCACAGGAGAAATCACTCGATATCACAAGGAGAACTCACTCGATATCACAGGAGAACTCACTCGATATCACAGGAGAACTCACTCGATATCACAGGAGAACTCACTCGATATCACAGGAGAACTCACTCGATATCACAAGGAGAACTCACTCGATATCACAGGAGAACTCACTCGATATCACAGGAGAACTCACTCGATATCACAGGAGAACTCACTCGATATCACAGGAGAACTCACTCGATATCACAGGAGAACTCACTCGATATCACAGGAGAACTCACTCGATATCACAGGAGAACTCACTCGATATCACAAGGAGAACTCACTCGATATCACAGGAGAACTCACTCGATATCACAGGAGAACTCACTCGATATCACAGGAGAACTCACTCGATATCACAGGAGAACTCACTCGATATCACAGGAGAACTCACTCGATATCACAGGAGAACTCACTCGATATCACAGGAGAACTCACTCGATATCACAAGGAGAACTCACTCGATATCACAGGAGAACTCACTCGATATCACAGGAGAACTCACTCGATATCACAGGAGAACTCACTCGATATCACAGGAGAACTCACTCGATATCACAGGAGAACTCACTCGATATCACAGGAGAACTCACTCGATATCACAAGGAGAACTCACTCGATATCACAGGAGAACTCACTCGATATCACAGGAGAACTCACTCGATATCACAGGAGAACTCACTCGATATCACAAGGAGAACTCACTCGATATCACAGGAGAACTCACTCGATATCACAGGAGAACTCACTCGATATCACAAGGACTCACTCGATATCACAGGAGAACTCACTCGATAACACAGGAGAACTCACTCGATATCACAGGAGAAATCACTCGATATCACAAGGAGAACTCACTCGATATCACAGGAGAACTCACTCGATATCACAGGAGAACTCACTCGATATCACAAGAACTCACTCGATATCACAGGAGAACTCACTCGATATCACAGGAGAAATCACTCGATATCACTTCGTTGTGCTGTACATTAGAAGTGTTTTTGCGGAGAACGTGGTACCTCGACGAACTATTATTATTTCCCTACACAGGAAATTGCCAATTCTTTCAAGTTTCGGTGGGAATAAGTAGATGCCATTCATACTAGAGACATTGATTACTGAAGTCAATCGCTATCCGCCCACCCCACCCACTCAAAACGTTAAAAGTCATACCTAGGTACCTATTACCTATCAGATAAAAAACATATTTCAGACGAGTAAGTATAGTCAAACCCCGAAGTAAGAGGCGAGATGTTTCTCTGGGGGTAAGAGAGTGGCCATGGAGCAAGGCAGCCATGTCCATATTAAATCTCGGAACAATTACTCTAACCCCAGCGCATTGGTAGGTAATACAATTCTAGTTGGATATTGTACCTAAGCTGTGTTGTTGGTGGCTGTATTTATACAATTATGGTTGTAACTTGTATTTTACAAAATCGTGTTGATTGGGGAGCATATTCAGTGATAAATTTGGACAAAACAAGGCAAAACATGATAAAACTTGCGCCGCATGGCCAGTGAGGTTGAGGTCCCAGGTTCTGATCCCGACAAGAACCTCCACCTTGCTGAGTGCCTTCTCCCATCATCCACATGCGGGTACAGTTCTCATTATAAGCAGCAATTACACAGTCTAAATGAATTGACTGACCTTGAACCAGACCGCCAGAGCAGCGGGTTGACAATAGAATTAGTTCACACAGAACAACGAAACAGGTTACTTCGTAGACATCGGAACGAATAGTTTAACCCTCATTACTCAGTGTCATTATGTAAGATGCACGCAGCTCAGAACATGGGACAAGTCATTGGAAGCAACTTGCAATGTTGCCAAAATAATGTCTTGGACATCCCACCGGCCTGAACCCTCCCGCCCCCCGGTCTGTTTCAAATCCTACTGTCCTTCCCACTAGTGCCGGACTCCCCCGGACCGGTCCCCCCTTTAGTTAACCCTCTACGCTCTATTATCTATAAAATATGTGCGCAAAATGATCTAGTTATCGACGCGTGATCAGATAGATCATGTCAGATGTCACAGCAATAGGGTGAGTGCGCCGCATCTGCACCGCGCGCAATAGGGTGAGTGCGCCGCATCTGCACCGCGCGCAATAGGGTGAGTGCGCCGCCAATGCACCGCGCACGACAACTAATACACCGCGTGCATGTCGCCAAGTCGCATGACCCACATAGCCGTGATAATTCACCACCAGCTGACATTCTAACGTAGCAACCACGACGCATAAACCCTGCCTTGCGCCTGTCAGGTGGCACGCTAAATGCCGCGCCAGCCGACGTGCCGGGGACATTCGCGCCTCGGGGGGGCACTAAGCTTCGAGGAAAACCGCTTCGGAAAACTTATTTTCGCACAATAGCCACCGCGTTGCGAAAGTTTTTCTTCGAGGAGTTTTCTTTACGAAATAATGTCACCGTAATGGAGCATGAAAGCAGAATAATGAGCTCTCTAGCAAGAATTATTTCTCTCCCAAGTTTCTAAATACGAAGTAGGTACAAGAAAAAGGGTTATGAGGTAGAAGCATCATGAAACACGCAACGGCGAGCATTACTCATCATGCACATGTTCACACGATGAAAGTTGCTAATCAGATTAATATTTTCACCTCCCTCTTGCGATGCTTCACGGCCCGTGAATAAGTAAGTGACGAGGTAAACATAGACTCGTACTTGCTGTTAGGATAATGATTTAATTGATTATTTGAGTTAAGGTGCTGCAAGCGCGAGCGATTTTGCTGCTTTTTGTAGACACTTTTTGCGATACGATTGGAGACTAAATGGGTAGACCAAATTATTTGAAATTTTAATCGTGATTAGATAAAAGACAAACTTAGGGTTATCCCTTGGTACATTTTTAATTTTTTGTTTCGTTAATTAGTAATAATTAGTTGATTTTTTGTGAAAAATAAGCTATTTTCTCGCCTCCCTAGGCGCCGTATAAAATTAAATTTCAAAAATGTGCCAAGGGATAACCCTAAGTTTGTCTTTCATCTAATCATGATTAAAATTTGAGATCAATTGGTTTACGGGTTTGGTCTCCAATCGTATCGCAAATTGCATCGTTTTGCGCGGTTTTGTTGAATAACCGGCGCCTAATTAACGATGCAATAAGCAAAAATTAAAAAGGGCTACTAATATACAATCAGACTGATCATGTGAACATCCTGTAAAAGTTACACTCACTTATGAAACAATTTTTCTCTCTCAATTTTCTAAAACGGCCGAGCGCTAGTATCACCTTAAACCCTTCTTCACCCGGGTTTCCGTACATTGGGTCACGCACGGGACGTACGATGTCGTGCACTTGCGACTGATTTACAGCACGTAATAACTGTGCTACGCCGCCCCTAAGTGTGTGGATTTACTGCTGAAAGCGTATTCACACCTATCAAGCGGTTCCGGTTGTAAACCCTTCCCCACATGGCGAGTGTACGATATACTTATTGAGCAGGAAGTACATATATATTGAACGGAGTCCGACCATAAATTCATCATCTCTACATAGCCTCTGCCCAAAACTAGATAAAGTGAAATCGTAAAAAGTGCTACACACCCTCAACACACGTGACCTATAAAATGTGCAGTTTGCATTTCTGATAAATCTGAAAATGTTTTGAATATTTGCCCAAAGTGAAAATGAGCATTAGGTAACACTGCCTACTATTTTTTAATCCAACATAGTAGGATTCCGCAAGTAGATGAAGAGAAGAAAATAAAGAAAACCAGAATAATTCAATTATGATGAAAGCAGTAGTCTAGGTAAGTAGAAAGAGTGAAAATCAATACACTCCTAGAGGTTTGCAAGGAAAACTGACCTGATCTGGAGCTGAAGAATAAAACACAGTTTTATAATGTAAAGAAATTTACTACATGATTGCATGAAATTGCAAGGTCCTCCTTAAAATTACACAGTTCAAGTTTTCTTGAAGGGGTTGAAGTCAACCCTTGATTTCAAGGAAACTTGAAAGAGAATTTAGACGATTTATTGTTTGTTGTTGATTGAAGTTGCGGTGAAATAAACCATGGGTGGAAGTATTTCAAGACTTGAAAGAAAATAGGACATGTTCTAATTGAAAAGGCTGAAGAGATGTCTTGAATTCAAGACTTGGATGTTTTCATTTAGACGATCCAATCCAAGTCTTGAATTCAACCCCCTTGAATGGGTTGAATTCAAGGAAACTTGAATTGTGTAATTCAGCCTTTAGTCTTTAACCAACTACCCTTGAATATTAAACAGGTATTAGGTACCTACCCTTGGGTATTCAAAATATCTTACCTACCAAATTTAAAAACTAAGGTTGGTAGGTAGGACAGGCAGAAAAAAATTTGGATTAGGTCTACTAAAAAGTAAAAACCTTATTGAGTTGAGATTACTATATACCTACCCTATTACCTACAGAATTTCACCACAAAATAATTCTGTGATCTCTAACAAATTTGTCCATGCTTTTACATTATGACCCCTCCCCCCTCCCCAAACCATTCCCTCAAATGTTAGTATGAAAATTTGCCCTCTGTCAATGTAATTCATTGGACATGCATTTTTGGAACAAATTACCAGAATTGTACAAATGTATTTATCTCTGCCCTCAGTTGAGGTGGTAAAGGAAGTGGAACACAAAATACAACACAACTCACCTCTTCCACTTCTCTGGTGAACTTCACAGGTCTCAAGTAGTAAAGCAGAACGCAGACGTGGATGAAGTTGATTCCGACGAACACGGAATTCCACACGAACGCATCGAGATAGCACTCTACCGTCCATCCCCACAGAGCGAAGAACGCACACCCGATAAGTAACGTACACCGCAGGTACAAAATCCCGTACATGCCATTCGGAGCCAGGTACGACAGGAAGAAGAATATATTCGCCAACTGGAAGTAGCAATGATTGAATTGTCCCCATTGCGCGCACGACGATGTCACACCGAACACGGACGACATGAACGACACGTTGTTCGTAATGTTCTGCCACTGGTCGTACGGTTCGTGCATCTTGTCTACGCCAATTCCGACGACCATGTTTGTAGGTTGGGTTGTCGACGTTACGCTCGTGAAGTTATTGCCCATGACGATGCTTCCGGCATTGTCGCCGCTGCCTTCGACTAATGCAGCGGCAAAGGCACACAGGAAGAACATTTAATTCTATGCCAATAGGTCTTGGGGATTCTTGTCTTGTGTTTACCATATGGCCTTCATGGGTCACATTTTTCAATTAGCAAAACAATTCTCAGATGGGATCTATTGTGTGAATTCTTGAGAAAATCTGTAAGAAAAGAAAAGATTAGAGGTCTGAAGGTTATTATTGTACAAAGTAGAATATAAGCATGGCATGGTCAAGGATGCGAGGGAGTAAATTTAAAGAGACAAAGAAATGCTCCAGCATCAAATTACTATGATTTTAATGATTCCCAAAAAGGAAACGAGATTTAGGCTAAGATGACTACACTTCGGACATCATACCATGTAGGTACCTATCTGGACAAGACGAAAAGTGATGAGCCATTTAATTGTAAGTGCGGGCAACGTTTGAAATAGCCAGTGCAACCCTCAGCACGAAGGGTTGTGGAAACAAAATCAATATTCTACCCACCAGTGCCAGAAGATTCACGATGTAAACAATGATGCAGATCTCAGTAGCATTCAGCAGATATTGAAAACAGGGGCTCACCATTTAATCAACTGTTTTCAAACACTTTTTAATTAATTTAAAAAATAGATTATTCATAACAATGTGCTCACATTGCCGCTCGTCAAAATGACAACCGGTGACAACAACAACCTTGCGAAAACTGACAATTTAAAGGGGTGGGGGAAATGGGATTGCAAAATAACGATGCGCGCGCCGCTCGGCTACTAAACGGTGAGTCAAGAAAGCACGCACGGCGGCTCGGTCGGCATTGCAGCTGCTGTGTAGCGGGAATGTATAAGTTGATGAGCAACCCCAATACCGCCTTGTAGAAAAACACAGTCGACACGAATAAAATTAATATGTTAATCAAATTTATATGCCGTGACAAACCTGCTCGACTCCGAGCGGACAGAAAAGAAATATATGAATGAGTAAAGCGGTAATCACCCATCATATCGTGTAATCAATCTTGAATAATTACTAAGCGAATGTCACGCAAGTAACTGCGCGACGCGTAAATTAATATTATGCTTTTACTTGCGAGCGTATGAGGCGAAACTAGATGTGTTCATGATTTATGACAATCATCTGGAGCAGAAAATGTAAAAAAATCTATCGTCAACGTATGGTTTGTATTTATTGTTGTTAACGATGCGTGGAAAAGTCTTGTACATATAGAGTGAGAGGTAAAAGTTGCATGACACAAACTAAAGTGATTTCGAAGTGGCGAGATATGGATATTTACAAGTTTATTACTTGCTTTATGGTAAGTTGGTTGTCTACATTTTGACTTTCATTGCCACTCTCGTATTGTATTTAATTTAAAAATTCTTTCTCTTCTCTTGTATAATCAGCTCATATTCTGCAGTTGGAAAATTATCTCGATTTTACGAAAAAAAGATTTTTTATTATAAAATATAAATATAAAAATAATATAAACATGAAAAAACGACTAATTTTCCTTTCAGATGATTTAACCTGTTCTACATATTATGTATTCTTGTATCGAGCTGAAATGTGGGACAAAAAAACATAATTTTAATTATTATTCAAGACAAAATATTTGAGCAACAATGCCACGATAAAATTCTGTATCAAACTTTTCGTACTATAAGATTTGGTTTAATAAAAAATAGTTGAATACAATAGCATACGGGTCAAGTTAGCTGGTGGTAACGATCACGACTTGCAGTCTCGCCATTCCCGACTGAGGAAGGACCACGGTTCCCTCAGTCGACTGGTAAATGCGGAGAACTTATCTTCTCCCTTCGATGTAGTGCGGCGTCAAAGAACATTATATAAAATAGTTTCAAATGCATTTGAATGTCCCCAGGTCTCCATCTTGCGTCTAGCAGAGAGTGTGCCGCCATGGGCCGCGCAGACCCCGTGGGCCCACACCCCTGGTACATTCCCCGCGCCCGGCCACGACGCCGGGGCCCAGTCCCCGTGGGCCCAGACCCCTGGTACATTCCCCGCGCCCGGCCACGACGCCGGGGCCCAGTCCCCGTGGGCCCAGACCCCTGGTGCATTCCCCGCGCCCGGCCACGACGCCGGGGCCCAGTCCCCGTGGGCCCAGACCCCTGGTGCATTCCCCGCGCCCGGCCACGACGCCGGGGCCCAGGACCCAGGGGCCCGGGACATGTTCTTCCAGTACATCCGCGTGCCTGCGCCAGGAGAGTACAGCTTCAGGTTCAGGAGAGGCAATGCGGAGCACAACATTGAACGTCACGAGCAACGCAAAGCTGGCTCGGTCAGGTCCAGGGTACGTCTTCCATCTCGAACACGTGTAGTCGTCGACGCTCGGTCAGGTCCAGGGTACGTGTCTTTCCATCTCGAACACGTGTAGTCGTCGACGCAAAGCTGGCTCGGTCAGGTCCAGGGTACGTGTCTTTCCATCTCGAACACGTGTAGTCGTCGACGCAAAGCTGGCTCGGTCAGGTCCAGGGTACGTGTCTTTCCAGCTCGAACACGTGTAGTCGTCGACGCAAAGCTGGCTCGGTCAGGTCCAGGGTACGTGTCTTTCCAGCTCGAACACGTGTAGTCGTCGACGCAAAGCTGTCTCGGTCAGGTCCAGGGTACGTGTCTTTCCAGCTCGAACACGTGTAGTCGTCGACGCAAAGCTGGCTCGGTCAGGTCCAGGGTACGTGTCTTTCGAGCTCGAACACGTGTAGTCGTCGACGCTGCAGAGGTGCTGCAGAGCACTGTTAGACATCGCATCGCATTGATCTATTCATGGGGCAATGGCGTATCCAGGATGAAATTTCGGGGGGGGCCGGACATTACTAATAATTTTGAAAATAACAGTGGAAAACAGGGGGTTCGGGGGCGCAGCCCCCGAGAAAAATTTCGATGATGGTCATTCACTTAGGTGCAATTTTGAATCGCATTGTATAGCTATTTGGGGGGATTGTAAATAACAAAATACCCAAAAATTGGTCGATATGCAAGTCCGAGGCACATATCCCAGGAATTTTTTTGGAATTTTAACTCAATTCTAACCATTTTGGAACGTTTTTGACATAATATGACTATTTTTAAGTGTTTTTTTCACATATTATTTTAAATGTGCTTATTTTCTATGATGAACCCCTGATTTCGGGGGGGGGGGGCCATGGCCCCCTCGGCCCCCCCCTGAATACGCCCTTGTGGGGTCGTTTGTGAAACTAATCTTTGCATTTTGGCGGGGATTCATTTTACAACATGTTCTCTTATTTTGAAATGTACTAAAATCCCAACCTTCTTTTATTTTACTTTCAATTAGAATGTACTTTACAATCGAAAGTTTTATTAGTTGAAATTAGATCATTAACTATTCATTTATTCAGAGAGTGAATTTGCTTAAAACATTGTGTTTAAATGACCGAACTTTGAGTAATTACACTATCTATCCCTTTGACAACATGGAGATTCGGAAGCTTGAATAACTCGATAAATGAAACATGTTTGTGAAAATTCTCGTGGTACAGAAGATGAGTCGTATGATTCTCTCCAAGTCAAACTTTTCCCAATTCACTGTTCTATGCGTGACGCATGGTCTCGCATCGACTCGTGGTCTCGTGGTCCACGAGAGTAATCAAGCTGGCTCAGGCACTTGCTCTGCTGAGGTGCCGGGTTCAGTTCCCACGGCTGTCTCTCCTCACTGAGACTGTCGTGGTTCCCTCAGTCGAGATGAAATTGCTGGGAGTTTCCTGACTGTCCACGGCCACCTCCTTCCTCATCAGCATCATCATGATCATCAGATCATCTCGCCACTGGTTGCAGAACAGTGCAACGGGATTCCAAGGGAAGAGGGGGGGGTGGGGGGGGGGATGACTTTTTCAGGGCAAATATTGTATTCAGATGTCAGCTGAGACCGATATTTAGCGAAATCAACCCATTTTGGAACGTCAAAAAAATATCCGGGACGATCCAAACTGGTTCAAGACAATTCACAGAAAAGATCGAAACTGAATAATCGTTCATCATTTCAAGCTGAAACTTGGCATTAATAATCATAATACATACCTATACCTGGTATTAAAGTCAATTTTTATTGAATTTGTATTTTTATTACAATTTTTCAAAAATGACGACGGTATAGTACCGGATTTTTCGTCGAGAAAAACCCACTTTTATTGCTGCCTGTTGCCAGGTTATAGACAGGTTATCTATGTCACTGTATTATTATTATTTTTATTATTCATTGCATCTACTGTATATACATTATTATCATCTCATCATTGTCATATTTATGTTAGTTATTTTTATATGAATCTAATTACATTATATGTTTTGCCACCGTGTTTTGTGCACAAAGCAAATCAATAAAAACATACGATACGATACGAGATATCAAGTAATTGATTAAATGAAACTTAGTGCCCTTTTCGCCTATTCATAACTAAGAAAACGAACCTACTTGCAAGTCTGTAGAGTGAAAATTGCGGTCTCTACAAATTTTTAATGAAACAGCAATATTTTGTCAAAAAAAAATCGGGACCAAAATATTGGAGGAGAAAATGGTCAAGTGTGTTGGTAGAATCACTTGTAGAATTAGGAAAATACATTATCTTCCTTTTATGTGCAATAGTTTGGCCAATTTCTTGTTTTATATGTTCAGTCACGTGGTACCACTCGAATACCCTTAACACTCCACCAGCGCCGAATGTTGTTCCCCGTTGGCCCGCTTGTTCCCACAGTGTTTGACACGAGGCTATTAGAGGCTATTAGATGCGTGCAGACGCGGGAACGGAAGAGGAAGCAGACCGACTTTTTACACGACTTCGGGGCATTTAAATGCTTCACACGATGACCCGGGTCACGACACAAAGACTGATAACGATTAATTCACGGACCCGAGTTCAATACCCGAATCAGACAAGACAGCACGTGATGCACTTGTTTCTAGGTACAGGGTGAAACAACCCCGCCAGGGGTGGGCGCGAGTGGGCGCGCGCTCACTCAAAAATAATCGAAGATATTTTTATTATTGTCTTTGAATTTTGATTTTTTGTTATAATTTAATGAAATAAGTAATCAAATAACACAGATTGAAATTTTCTAAAAATACACCTCATTCAAGTTGTAGTCTATTAGTGTATACCTTTAATTTTAGGTAAATTTACAATCCACTCCTATTTTATGTGATATTCCAATCATATTTTACTCCAAAAGTAGTATTTTTAGCAGGCCATAAATTCGTTTCCATTGATTTAAAAATTCGAAAAACGCCCTGCGGGGCATGGATTTTTTTTAACCAAACACCTATAGTACTTTCAATGGAAAAGTGATGTGCCCACCCACTCTAAATTATTTTCCGCCGCTCACTGACCACTCTAACAAAAATTCCTGGCAGTGATGTCACGTACCGTGTTTTAATATTGATTGGTCCCCGAGTGGGTTCGATCCGCTGACCTTTGGTTTAGTACTTCGATGCGCTACCTCGACATTCCAAATTTGCGGTGATTTTGTCCAAGCTTTGTTTATGTAGGTTGGGTTTTGACACCATTCGTGTGACAGAAATATCTCATTGATTTTCCTCTGCAAATGATTTGGTTTGTTTTGAATTTGATCAACTGTGTCTTACAGACAGCAGGGTTGCTCTGATCGAACTTCTTTTAGAATGTCGCCGGAATTATTTTAGTACACAATCTGATTTGTGGGAATTAAAAATACACCATTCGCCCATTGAGTTAAAACTTTATAACTCCATGTTTTGAATTGTTTAACTTTGCTTTGATTATTTAGCTGATAAATATTTAGAGTTGAAATATCTGTAAAATGTTCTATCGACAAAATAATTGATCTTTCTTTCACAAACCGTTCACTCTTCTTCTACCTTCGTAGAAGAAGCTAGAAGCGTTTTATAACGCGTTATTGAAAGCGTTTTCTCAGTTCGCTCATCAAATATACCTACATAAATAACTGCGATTCGTGTGTGCCCCATTCTCTATTCAGAGATATAAAGCGTTTGTTATCATTTTCATCAATAATATTTCTTTTTTGAATAGAAAATTAAAAGTAGGTAGTTATGAAAAATTAAGAGAACGTAGTATAAAAGGAATAACAGTAAATAACCAGAACTAAATGTAGATTATTCATCCACTTGAAGTAAACGTCCCGCCCTTGTCACGCCCTTTAATGTCACGCTTCAATGTCAGATCAACACCTTACATTGCGTGACGCCGTGACTTGCCCGAAAATGTCTTTCATCGTTTAATTATCTTAACAACTGAATGTTTCAATTTGTACACGCACAAGAACTGTTTAACACGTAGTTTTCCAGACTTAGAACCATAAAGGATATGTACTTCGTGCCACCTTGGTCTATGTGACTATAATAATGGCACTTTCACTGTTTGCCTGCAGAGCTCAGGTCAAACCGTTCAACAACGATCCGAAATTTTGCACACACACTAATGTCATAAGAGCGAATAGTTTTTAAAAAAAATCTGTGATTTGTTGAAAATTGAAAATGGACCCGTTAGGCATGCTCCCACCATTTTACAAGAAAAACATTTTAGGAGCTTTTGTTAACTTCCATACAAGAACTTCAAAAGTTGTTGACGTTTTACTGACATTGTATGCCTCTGTTTTGAAATATTCGCAAATATCTATCGTGAATATCTTCCCAACTGTTTCCAATGACTGTTGAGCAGCAACTTTCACACGAATACTCGCATGCAAATCGAAAGCTCGCTACTTACTTACTTTCCGTGTCCGGAGCACTATATTTAATTAAATTAACTTCTTCCAAAAATCTGCCACACTGATGGCTTTGTCATTTCCTAATATTAAATCAACCAATGTGCGGCTTTTTCGAAGCCTGTTTTAGTAACGACTTCAATCAACATTGAAGGATTTTCAGCATGTAAGGAGATTTTATTAGCGGACCTGTGCAAGGAAAGCTCGCTTATCAACGCGTTACACATAGCGTTTTCCGAAGTATCAGGGAATGGGGGGGGGGGGGGATAGATGTAATGTAAGGCAAACACACAACATAACATATTTTATGGATATCTCTGAAGCTTCTGCCACACGTCCTGACACGACAGACCTGGGTTCGAGCTCGGGTCGTGCCAGGAAGGGGGACATTGCTCCACGTTGCTCTGCCATCATGGCATAGGGGTGTTAACTAGGTTTAATTGTGATCGCGCATCAACCAATGAACCCTAGCTCCGTCTCTCTCCCTCCAACACTTGCCACCATCACACTCTCTCGCTTGCACTCCCTGCGATGGATGAACGAGTTGAATAAAGATGCAACTCATTGCGAGGGAGTGACGTAGTAATTACAATTCAAATAATAGTAACGGTCTTCTCGGCTCGGTGAGATGGCTACATTTACATGCAGAATGTCACGTGCTTTTGAATGCCTTGCGGCTGTGAGAATCAAATTTAAAAATGTATATTCGTCAGTGTAATATTATTATTTTGACTATTTCTTAAAACGACACGATTTACTGAACCATTTCACTTAGGTGAATATGATTGAGAGATGATGATGATGATGATGATGATGACAATGAAATGTTAGAATGTATGCGGTTGTGTGGCCTATTATGATATGATTATGAATTATGCCAATTATGATTTTATCATTACTAACACAAAATGTACTTTTCCAGAAGAAATGGGATCGTTCTTCACTGATGCATACACGGACAGAATATTGATAGATACTTTGACAAAGTACATACCGCATTATTTTATAATTTCCAGTACCATGGGCTCTAAAAATTCCCCACGAAAATATTTTAATTATTCTGAAGAACGCCAACAACAAAATATGCAGGGAACCGGTACTTAGAAAAACAGTGAATTACTGAAGTGACATTATTATAAGATTAGATGCAAGTCGAAGACAAAATATGACAGAACGTATCAACGAGAACATCGCAGTATTTCACAGAGCTTTCCACATTCTCAAAGCTCGGCGCTTGTCTCGTCCGGCGTCTTGAAGTTTGATTAATCAAGCGCGACGTCCGCCTCAGCCGCCGCGACGCCGCGGCATGGCGTCGAGACGCCTGTCTCGGGCGTCGCCATGGAGATAAGGATCTCGTCGGTCTCCGCACGCTAAGAGCAGGGCTGACCTTGTGCTACAGGTGGCGATATACACGTAAACTGCACAACACAGATTATAATGGGGCGTAAAATATACATGATTATGCGTCATTTTGTTTAGTTCAAAGAGTGTTGAATTATTTGAAATCAAAGACTTGAATATAATATGTCAATTTGTACCAAAATACGGGATATTGTTTAGAAACGTATCACTATTCCATGTCGAATCAATCATGTGAATACTCAAACCCTACACTGTTGCATCACAGTAGAATAAATATCACCTATCTCAAACTTATGATGACGCAATTAGTGAGTTTTGCCTGTAAGCCGAAGATGCTTTCTTTCCTTCTGTACTTACAAATCACTGAGCAACGACTTGCTTCCTATCAAACAGGCCGTGTGGAGCGACCAAGATGGCGGCTCCGGAGAACACTACCTCGAGTACAACCACGTGGACAGTTGCCATGACGACGTCGACCACGCCCCTCTGCCGAGTCCCGGGGATCACCTCCACGGCGTCATCAAGCACAACGCCGACCTCGCGCTGAACCTCGAGCAGGAGACGCAGGACTGGCACTCTGGAGGCCTCCTGGAGAGCGACGTGGGCAGCTTCGAGCCGGAGGACAACGACTGGGGCGCTGTTCAGAGTCCTGGCTTCGGAGACGCTCATCCCGGTGGCTATCGTCCCACAGGACCGGGACCTCCTTATCAAGAACCACACCTTCCAGAGAGTCCAAAACACTATTCTCCTACGAGACCGGGACCTCCTTATCAAGAACCACACCTTCCAGAGAGTCCAGAACACATATATGCTCCTCCTGGTGACTATTCTCCTACGAGACCGGGACCTCCTTATCAAGAACCACAGGGACCTATTCCAGAGAGTCCAGGATACAAAGACGCTCCTCCCAGTAGTTATCCTACAGGACCGGGATTTCCTTCTCACGAGCTACAAGGATCTTCGACAATTCCAGAGAATCCAGGATACAAGGACGCTCCTCCAGGTCCCTATCATCCTTCAGGACATCCTCATCCACCTCCTCCACCTCCTCCTCCTCCTCCTCCTCCTCCTCCTCCTCCTCCTGCACGAGGTCCGTATGGCCAGAAGCCCAGAGGCGAGTCAGGACAGGAGGACGCGTCTGGAAGAGCTGGGAGGAACGCGAGGTGGAACCCGATGTCTCCAGGGACCCAGACACCCAGGTGGACAGGAGGACAGATGTCGCCGGGGACCCAGGGACCCAGGAGGACAGGAGGACAGATGTCGCCGGGGACCCAGGGACCCAGGAGGACAGGAGGACAGATGTCGCCGGGGACCCAGACACCCAGGAGGACAGGAGGACAGATGTCGCCAGGGACCCAGGGACCCAGGAGGACAGGAGCGATCAACGCGGCAACTGGGAGGAATGAGGGGAGGAGCGCGATGACAGGCCGTGTGGGAGGCGACAACCAGGCTAATGGAGGCAGTAGGAGGATCGTTGATGGAATCATTCGCCATTCGCGCTGGTGGACGTAATCAATCACAATATCACACCTCGATTAAATACGAGTTACGTATGCGAGATAAACGTATGCGATACACACGCATACGAGATACACGTATGCGAGTAACACGTTGGGATGGAGAAAATATCGATATATCGATATATATCGATATCAAAAAAATATCGAAATATCGATACCTGAATATATTGAATATCGATATATTGAAATATCGATATATCGATATATTGAAATATTGAAATGTCAATATATTGAAATATCAAAATATCAAAATATCGAAATATCGATATATTGAAATATCGAAATATTGAAATATCGAAATACTGAAATATCGATATATTGAAGCCTTACCGCATGATACAATTATGTTCTTAATTGAAGTTTATACCTACTATGGCAAAATAATTCTTATTTGCAGTGCAGCGTTTACAAGATTTATGGACAATTACTCAGATTATTCACATTTTCTTTCTTATCTGGTCGGTGACCCTATATTTTGGAACGGCTGTGTTATTTCTTTTTACATTTTCTTTCGAAATTCCTAGCAGTTTTAGGAGCAATTTAATACATTCATACGATATATCAATATTTCCATACCTATACATCTAAATATTATTTCCATATCAATATTTCGATATTTCGATATTTCAATATATCGATATATCGATACTTCAATATTTCGATATTTCAATATATCGATGTATCGAAGTATCGATATATCGATATATATCGATATATAAATGATATCGATAGTCGATATCAAAATCCAAGTTCGCTCCATCCCTAGTAACACGTATGCAATGTGTTACCTAGGAACGAATTTTTGTGTTTATATTTGCAAACATTAGTTTTCGAAGATAGGTACCTCAAAAAACAATCTCGAAACCTGTAGATTTTATTATAGTGATCTGAATCGATGTAGTACTCTGTAAATAAATGTTAAAATGTGGACTTCATTATAGGCAATAAAATTGATTATAATTGATTCCATAAGACGTGAGGATGTAATGTCAAGTAGAGAGGAGAGAAACGCGGTACTGGCACGTAGCCCTGCACTCCTTTCGACTCCTTTTTGGTCTCCACCACCGCATCCACCAACCGGTCACACGGTTCCAGTTGAATTTCAAAACAAATCACAGGAGCCTGTTCTAAAACTATTCACGAGACTGTTTAGATTACATAAGTATGTGTGCAAATTTTCAGATCAATTGGTTGAACGGTTTGGCCTGGTCATTGCTGGCAAAAATCAATTCACTCAGACATCAAGCATAATGGGCAAGAAGAGGGGCGCTTGCTTTATTTTAAATTAGCAGATATTGAGATATTTCTTATGTTTCTTATAATAAGTTTAACATTTCTTATTTCTTATATCGAAGAGATACACCGCACACTCAAACTAAACTGGAATTCGCAACATTTGCATTTAGTATGAACTTAGTAAAATGTTAGCTTGTTCACAGGATCCCCATTTTCCATGTAACTCCAAAGACTTTTCAATCCCCGCGCATCCATGTGGCACTGACGTGGACTGCCATGATTGCACCGAACCCGGGTCTCCAGCACCTGCATTGTGTTCACAACGTTGTTTTGCTGCAGTCGGAATGTCAAAGGCTGTTTGTTCAACGTCATCCAGTTCACTAACTCCACTTCCACATCCATCTTTGACCTTTTAATTAAATCTGCATCAAATACATGGCTCTCGTTTCACTCAACGGAAGGGAATGATTAATTAAATATCATTGTGTTGCGTTGGGTCTTGATGAGTTTTGTCCGAGGGGTAACAACTATAAACTACCAGTAAACATACACTTTAACCCCCATCAAATAAGGGTGTAAGAAATCAAGCCTAAAAGACTTTATTTCGGCCCACAATAGAGTACCTGTGGAAGTACCGTTTGGGATCCTCGTAAAAATAATGAAATCGATTTATTGGAAAGAGTTCAGAGAATTGGTATTAGAAGAGTGTCAAATGAAATGAAGAAATGGAGAGTAGTATGAGAATGAGAAAGGTGTTGTGGAAGCCATTCGGAATTAATGAAAGAGTTAAAATTGGAAAACATTGCAGGACAGGCGGAAATCCTCAAGATTGTGTAATCTCCTTCTAATGGTTGGCAAGAGCTTGGATGTAAATTGGTTGGAAAGGAGAGAAATTGAAGGAAGGCATGGCAGAGAGTGGAAAAACGGAAGTAGGAATGCATGGACTCATGCAAAGAACGATAATGGTTTGGATTGGAATAGGTTTGGACAGTGTTGTGGTTGAGGTAGGGCTTGAGAAGGATTGTACGATGAAAAGGTTTAGGAATGTTTTTAGATCTATTGATCAATATTAGTTTGTAATGTACCACAATTTAAATCACAATTTAAAAATAGAAAAAGCCATTCATTTAAATTCATTTCAAAATCTATAATATAATAAAAAATAATCTGTTGGAAGAACAAAAAACGATATAATTAATAAATATCAGTGAAAATAAACAATGAAGTGGAAATTAATCAAAATAAAAGTACTAGTACACTCCAATGACGCGTTGTTAACCCCTCTGTTTCGTGATTTCACTCCTCCGCCCGCAGGTATTAAAACATCGAGTTCATGCCCTCAGTGCGCCCCTTTAAATAAGCGTCACTTGTTATAGGAGCGACGAGAGCAATTGAGTAATTGCTGCATTAACACAGAGTAATGAGTGAGCGAAGAGTTGGACCATTCTAGTACTCTTTCTCTCAAATGCGGGGGTGATGTGATGCGATACGGGTCCATCATCTGATGCTGCGTAGCCATGGTTGCGAGTGTTTGCTTGCAGAAGTTTACGAGGACCTCGGATGGGATGGGGTATTTAGCCAAATATATTTATTTTTTGTAATTACACACTAATTATTTATTACGTTTTCCAACATGTCAATATTTAGGTAAATAAACAAAAAAAAACTTTCAACTCCTGTTTTGTCAAGAGGTTTCAATTTACTGTCTTCAGTTGGGAAATCATTTCGATTTTGGTTTATAAATTTTAAAATAGCACACGTTGGTATTGTATTCAATTTCTCTCCATATATTACGTACATGTCTACCAGAATATGTATTCGTTAAAAATAATTTTCAATTTGCATTTTGATTTACAAACTTGATCTGCAACTTGAACTGTAATTTTACTATTTCCTCACAATTGCAAAAATATGATGATTCAAAAAGTATAGTATCTAAGACACGGGAAAAAGAACGAATGCTTCTTGCAGCTGATCAAACTCAGCGACACTTGACATTGAGCGGCTAGTTGGGTTTGATTTGTGATCCGGTGTCAATGGGGATGATCAACAACACCACGAGACAATGACATGGAGCTATTGTAGTCCTCTGTTTGGACTCGGGGTCGTCACGAACACACGCCCGCCTAAAACAAACTCGGAGAAGAAACGCTAAAAAGTACAGAATAAACACCGTCCATCTGGTATTGACATGGGCGAGTGACAAGAAGGTGATTTCTGTGCTCTGATGTTTAGCGGCCCGTGAGCTTGTGGAGTGTGGATATTTTATGTCAGTAAATTCAAACCTAGCAATCATAGGTAACACCAAATGTAAAAAAAATATATTTGATTTGAACCGAATTTGCGGGAGTCCGTTGGTGACACATAGAATTTATCTTTCGTTGAAATCGTTTGAAGGCGGTCTTCATATTTAAATCATTTGACATGACCAAGTCGGCCTATACATCAACACAAATATATACATTCAATATTTGTGTGAATGTGCCAAAGTTACACTTGGCACAACTAAAAATGATCGCTCCGTAAATCTGATTGATGAAAAATGTTAGATTGCATCTTCAGAAGTCAGCCCAAGCATGGACGAATTTGTCTCACTCTAGTAGGAGACCTGATCTCTCATATTTAATGATAATAAGAAGTAGTTATTAATTGTTACGGAACATGACCAGCAGTCATTCAAATTTGTTCTCCGATCATTTTTTATTTAGCAATTTAGTAATAAAATATATTTTGGTAAGTTCTCCTATACATCTATTTCAAACTGCAGTCACAAATATCGTGTATACGTCGATATGACACGATATTTCAGATGTAGGTAAATATTTGGATTTGTTCTAAAGAAACGCTATTTACATTTATCATTTAAATTTCGCATGTTACAAATGAAAATAAATTGCTCAGTCCTCTATGTGAATTTATGAATTTATGATATTGGTTAGGGAAAAGTGTTCTGATGATTTAGTCAAAGGAATTAGTCCTGGAAATTTCACAGAACATTCGCCTTTCCATGTGAATATTTTAACTTTAAATTTTTACATGTCAACAACCTCGCAAAAAGCCCCTATTTCAATTTAATTCAATTCTCAAAAATATGTAGTTCCTCCTAAATGCTAGAACCATGATTTATCCATGAGACATCTGTTACAAGGGGTAACAAATAACAAATACACTAGAGGGTGTGAAATTATTAACCCCAGTCACTGAAGATCACAAGTTACTCAAAGTCAAATGTTATAATTCTCACGTTCTAAGCCCCGAGGTCTCCATTATTACGTACACAAAACTGTAGAATCAAACAAACAGGGTCTAATAAGTTGTTAAAACAGAGCTACAAGTTGGGGGGTGACTTTCTGTTTCAACCACTTGACATGTCCCGGGGAAGAAACCAAGACAAGTTTACATGAAGATCCGAGTTTCACACACAAATCTGACCTGAATGTGCTTGTGTTTTGTTTAGATACCTACGATGAGAGATAAATAGCATATT
The DNA here is from genome assembly GCA_934045905.1 of Leuctra nigra. Lineage (NCBI taxonomy): Eukaryota > Metazoa > Arthropoda > Insecta > Plecoptera > Leuctridae > Leuctra > Leuctra nigra. Next base: position 36,192,384 of record OW203766.1, read on the forward strand.
TAAGTGTTTAATATTGACGCTAAATTGCAACCCTCCAGATGATGGCGGGAATGTTTACACAGCAACGGGTTTTCTTGCAGTGAAAGACAAAAAGCAGTCCATGTCCATATTAATGAAACCACCGCACTAAAGAATAAAGCTCTGATTTGCACTCGGGAGATCCTGGGTTTGATTCCCGCTGTCTTTCTTCAATACTTTTTTTCATGGTTTCCCTCAGTCACGGGGCAATGGTGGGGAAGGATCCATACTAATAGGCCACGACCTTCTCTCCCACAGTCCATCCTTAACCTTCCATCATAATCATAATCATCATTCATCCGGCACCATAACCCTAGGTGTAGAATTAAAGTAGTACCCTCATTAGTCCACGTAATTCAAGTAAGTGACTCACAAATTAAATTACAAATCAATGAAATAAATATTTCACAACTATATTTTGCATTGTTGATGAATATCATAATATTACTTTGTAGAAATACGATATTTTATAAAGAATGTACAATTATTTTAATTAATTTCATGCAGTACGAATTAAGTACTTGATTTGATTTTAAGCAGTTTCTAGTAGAAACTGGCTAAATTAGGGTATTATTCTTGATTATCTCTTTATTTAATCCCGTAACCCCACATTTTTAAGCGGCTAAAATATTGAAAAAAATCGGCCTTTAAAATGAAATCAATAATTTTACTTTGTAGTTTATATTACGATTTCTACAGAAGATATAAGTGTAATTTTTAAGCTTCACCATGTTATCTTATGGGAAATTTCAAGAATTCCTTTTAAGATATCTCTAAAATTAATCCCGTGACACATGTTTTTCTTTTCGTATTTGCAAATGGTATTGCTTGAGGCATATTTGAGGAAAATTTGAAGCATTTCTATTTAACACCGACTAATGAGGGTACTACTTTAAAGAGATATAATAAAACTGATTCATAACGTTTATTTAGAATTCGATATGTTTTATTTTTATATACTGAACAAAGACGGTGAGAAGAATGTATTTCCTTTCTTTACAATATAAATAATCTCGCACCCCTGACTGGCTCATTAGTATCAACATACGCCGGTCACTCTCATGCGATCTGTGTACAGACACCCGCGCCGGTCACTCTCATGCGATCTGTGTACAGACACCCGCGCAGGTCACTCTCATGTGATCTGTGTACCGACACCCGCGCAGGTCACTCTCATGTGATCTGTGTACAGACACCCGCGCCGGTCACTCTCATGTGATCTGTGTACAGACACCCGCGCCGGTCACTCTCATGCGATCTGTGTACAGACACCCGCGCAGGTCACTCTCATGTGATCTGTGTACCGACACCCGCGCAGGTCACTCTCATGTGATCGGTGTACCGACACCCGCGCAGGTCACTCTCATGTGATCTGTGTACCGACACCCGCGCAGGTCACTCTCATGTGATCTGTGTACAGACACCCGCGCAGGTCACTCTCATGTGATCTGTGTACAGACACCCGCGCCGGTCACTCTCATGCGATCTGTGTACCGACACCCGCGCCGGTCACTCTCATGTGATCTGTGTACAGACACCCGCGCAGGTCACTCTCATGTGATCTGTGTACCGACACCCGCGCAGGTCACTCTCATGTGATCGGTGTACCGACACCCGCGCAGGTCACTTTCATGTGATCTGTGTACCGACACCCGCGCAGGTCACTCTCATGTGATCTGTGTACAGACACCCGCGCAGGTCACTCTCATGTGATCTGTGTACAGACACCCGCGCCGGTCACTCTCATGTGATCTGTGTACAGACACCCGCGCCGGTCACTCTCATGTGATCTGTGTACAGACACCCGCGCAGGTCACTCTCATGTGATCTGTGTACAGACACCCGCGCAGGTCACTCTCATGTGATCTGTGTACAGACACCCGCGCCGGTCACTCTCATGTGATCTGTGTACAGACACCCGCGCAGGTCACTCTCATGTGATCTGTGTACAGACACCCGCGCAGGTCACTCTCATGTGATCTGTGTACAGACACCCGCGCAGGTCACTCTCATGTGATCTGTGTACAGACACCCGCGCAGGTCACTCTCATGTGATCTGTGTACAGAGACCCGCGCATTCACTCTCATGTGATCTGTGTACAGACACCCGCGCCGGTCACTCTCATGTGATCTGTGTACAGACACCCGCGCAGGTCACTCTCATGTGATCTGTGTACAGACACCCGCGCCGGTCACTCTCATGCGATCTGTGTACAGACACCCGCGCCGGTCACTCTCATGCGATCTGTGTACAGACACCCGCGCCGGTCACTCTCATGTGATCGGTGTACCGACACCCGCGCAGGTCACTCTAATGTGATCTGTGTACAGACACCCGCGCAGGTCACTCTCATGTGATCTGTGTACAGACACCCGCGCAGGTCACTCTCATGTGATCTGTGTACAGACACCCGCGCAGGTCACTCTCATGCGATCTGTGTACCGACACCCGCGCCGGTCACTCTCATGTGATCTGTGTACCGACACCCGCGCAGGTCACTCTCATGTGATCTGTGTACCGACACCCGCGCAGGTCACTCTCATGTGATCTGTGTACCAACACCCGCGCAGGTCACTCTCATGTGATCTGTGTACAGACACCCGCGCCGGTCACTCTCATGTGATCTGTGTACAGACACCCGCGCCGGTCACTCTCATGTGATCTGTGTACAGACACCCGCGCCGGTCACTCTCATGTGATCTGTGTACAGACACCCGCGCCGGTCACTCTCATGTGATCTGTGTACAGACACCCGCGCCGGTCACTCTCATGTGAGCTGTGTACAGACACCCGCGCCGGTCACTCTCATGTGATCTGTGTACAGACACCCGCGCCGGTCACTCTCATGTGATCTGTGTACAGACACCCGCGCAGGTCACTCTCATGTGATCTGTGTACAGACACCCGCGCAGGTCACTCTCATGTGATCTGTGTACAGACACCCGCGCAGGTCACTCTCATGCGATCTGTGTACAGACACCCGCGCAGGTCACTCTCATGTGATCTGTGTACCGACACCCGCGCCGGTCACTCTCATGCGATCTGTGTACAGACACCCGCGCAGGTCACTCTCATGTGATCTGTGTACAGACACCCGCGCAGGTCACTCTCAAGCGATCTGTGTACCGACACCCGCGCCGGTCACTCTCATGTGATCTGTGTACCGACACCCGCGCAGGTCACTCTCATGTGATCTGTGTACAGACACCCGCGCAGGTCACTCTCATGTGATCTGTGTACAGACACCCGCGCCGGTCACTCTCATGTGATCTGTGTACCGACACCCGCGCAGGTCACTCTCATGTGATCTGTGTACAGACACCCGCGCAGGTCACTCTCATGCGATCTGTGTACAGACACCCGCGCCGGTCACTCTCATGTGATCTGTGTACAGACACCCGCGCAGGTCACTCTCATGTGATCGGTGTACCGACACCCGCGCAGGTCACTCTCATGTGATCTGTGTACAGACACCCGCGCAGGTCACTCTCATGCGATCTGTGTACCGACACCCGCGCAGGTCACTCTCATGTGATCTGTGTACAGACACCCGCGCAGGTCACTCTCATGTGATCTGTGTACCGACACCCGCGCAGGTCACTCTCATGTGATCTGTGTACAGACACCCGCGCAGGTCACTCTCATGCGATCTGTGTACCAACACCCGCGCAGGTCACTCTCATGCGATCTGTGTACCGACACCCGCGCCGGTCACTCTCATGTGATCTGTGTACAGACACCCGCGCCGGTCACTCTCATGCGATCTGTGTACCAACACCCGCGCAGGTCACTCTCATGTGATCTGTGTACAGACACCCGCGCCGGTCACTCTCATGTGATCTGTGTACAGACACCCGCGCCGGTCACTCTCATGCGATCTGTGTACAGACACCCGCGCCGGTCACTCTCATGCGATCTGTGTACAGACACCCGCGCCGGTCACTCTCATGTGATCTGTGTACAGACACCCGCGCAGGTCACTCTCATGTGATCGGTGTACCGACACCCGCGCAGGTCACTCTCATGTGATCTGTGTACAGACACCCGCGCCGGTCACTCTCATGCGATCTGTGTACAGACACCCGCGCCGGTCACTCTCATGTGATCTGTGTACAGACACCCGCGCAGGTCACTCTCATGTGATCTGTGTACCGACACCCGCGCAGGTCACTCTCATGTGATCTGTGTACCGACACCCGCGCAGGTCACTCTCATGTGATCTGTGTACAGACACCCGCGCCGGTCACTCTCATGCGATCTGTGTACAGACACCCGCGCCGGTCACTCTCATGCGATCTGTGTACCGACAACCGCGCAGGTCACTCTCATGTGATCTGTGTACAGACACCCGCGCCGGTCACTCTCATGTGATCTGTGTACAGACACCCGCGCCGGTCACTCTCATGCGATCTGTGTACAGACACCCGCGCCGGTCACTCTCATGCGATCTGTGTACAGACACCCGCGCCGGTCACTCTCATGTGATCTGTGTACAGACACCCGCGCAGGTCACTCTCATGTGATCGGTGTACCGACACCCGCGCAGGTCACTCTCATGTGATCTGTGTACAGACACCCGCGCCGGTCACTCTCATGCGATCTGTGTACAGACACCCGCGCCGGTCACTCTCATGTGATCTGTGTACAGACACCCGCGCAGGTCACTCTCATGTGATCTGTGTACCGACACCCGCGCAGGTCACTCTCATGTGATCTGTGTACCGACACCCGCGCAGGTCACTCTCATGTGATCTGTGTACAGACACCCGCGCCGGTCACTCTCATGCGATCTGTGTACAGACACCCGCGCCGGTCACTCTCATGCGATCTGTGTACCGACAACCGCGCAGGTCACTCTCATGTGATCTGTGTACAGACACCCGCGCCGGTCACTCTCATGTGATCTGTGTACAGACACCGGCGCCGGTCACTCTCATGCGATCTGTGTACCGACACCCGCGCATGTCACTCTCATGTGATCTGTGTACAGACACCCGCGCCGGTCACTCTCATGTGATCGGTGTACCGACACCCGCGCCGGTCACTCTCATGTGATCTGTATACAGACACCCGCGCAGGTCACTCTCATGTGATCTGTGTACAGACACCCGCGCCGGTCACTCTCATGCGATCTGTGTACAGACACCCGCGCAGGTCACTCTCATGCGATCTGTGTACCGACACCCGCGCCGGTCACTCTCATGTGATCTGTGTACAGACACCCGCGCCGGTCACTCTCATGCGATCTGTGTACCGACACCCGCGCAGGTCACTCTCATGTGATCTGTGTACAGACACCCGCGCCGGTCACTCTCATGTGATCTGTGTACAGACACCCGCGCCGGTCACTCTCATGCGATCTGTGTACCGACACCCGCGCAGGTCACTCTCATGTGATCTGTGTACAGACACCCGCGCCGGTCACTCTCATGTGATCGGTGTACCGACACCCGCGCCGGTCACTCTCATGTGATCTGTATACAGACACCCGCGCAGGTCACTCTCATGTGATCTGTGTACAGACTCCCGCGCCGGTCACTCTCATGCGATCTGTGTACAGACACCCGCGCAGGTCACTCTCATGCGATCTGTGTACCGACACCCGCGCAGGTCACTCTCATGTGATCTGTGTACAGACACCCGCGCAGGTCACTCTCATGTGATCTGTGTACAGACACCCGCGCCGGTCACTCTCATGTGATCTGTGTACAGACACCCGCGCCGGTCACTCTCATGTGATCTGTGTACAGACACCCGCGCCGGTCACTCTCATGTGATCTGTGTACAGACACCCGCGCCGGTCACTCTCATGTGATCTGTGTACAGACACCCGCGCCGGTCACTCTCATGTGATCTGTGTACAGACACCCGCGCAGGTCACTCTCATGTGATCTGTGTACAGACACCCGCGCCGGTTACTCTCATGTGATCGGTGTACCGACACCCGCGCAGGTCACTCTCATGTGATCTGTGTACCGACACCCGCGCAGGTCACTCTCATGTGATCTGTGTACAGACACCCGCACAGGTCACTCTCATGTGATCTGTGTACAGACACCCGCGCCGGTCACTCTCATGTGATCTGTGTACCGACACCCGCGCCGGCCACTCTCATGTGATCTGTGTACCGACACCCGCGCAGGTCACTCTCATGTGATCTGTGTACCGACACCCGCGCCGGTCACTCTCATGCGATCTGTGTACAGACACCCGCGCCGGTCACTCTCATGTGATCTGTGTACCGACACCCGCGCAGGTCACTCTCATGTGATCTGTGTACAGACACCCGCGCCGGTCACTCTCATGCGATCTGTGTACAGACACCCGCGCCGGTCACTCTCATGTGATCTGTGTACAGACACCCGCGCAGGTCACTCTCATGTGATCTGTGTACCGACACCCGCGCCGGTCACTCTCATGCGATCTGTGTACCGACACCCGCGCCGGTCACTCTCATGCGATCTGTGTACAGACACCCGCGCCGGTCACTCTCATGTGATCTGTGTACAGACACCCGCGCAGGTCACTCTCATGTGATCTGTGTACCGACACCCGCGCCGGTCACTCTCATGCGATCTGTGTACCGACACCCGCGCCGGTCACTCTCATGTGATCTGTGTACAGACACCCGCGCAGGTCACTCTCATGCGATCTGTGTACAGACACCCGCGCAGGTCACTCTCATGTGATCTGTGTACCGACACCCGCGCAGGTCACTCTCATGCGATCTGTGTACAGACACCCGCGCAGGTCACTCTCATGTGATCTGTGTACCGACACCCGCGCCGGTCACTCTCATGTGATCTGTGTACAGACACCCGCGCCGGTCACTCTCATGTGATCTGTGTACCGACACCCGCGCCGGTCACTGTCATGCGATCTGTGTACAGACACCCGCGCAGGTCACTCTCATGTGATCTGTGTACCGACACCCGCGCCGGTCAATCTCATGTGATCTGTGTACAGACACCCGCGCAGGTCACTCTCATGTGATCTGTGTACCGACACCCGCGCAGGTCACTCTCATGCGATCTGTGTACCGACACCCGCGTGGTTGTTTGTCCAACACAAGCAAAGCAAGCACCACGGATGACGGAGCAAGACTCAAGGGCGGGACTTCATTCACGAGGCGGATGTTCTTGAGAGCCGTGGAGACCGAGAGTGGCCGGTAAAACCAACTGCCGTGAAGACAACAAGCATTCAACAAGTACTGCTAGACACAGGCGCGTAGGAAGGGGGGGGGGGGGGGGAGTGGGGGTCAATGACCCCCCCACTTTTCATCTTGACACCCCCAGATATAACCCCCAGATATACAAAAATGTTGATGAAGAGATCCAAAAATTCACAAATTTGCTCCATTATGAGGTTGAATTCTCAAAATTTTCCCAAGTTTTGCAAAACTAATTGAACAGAGGTATTATCCAATGAGACAATAACTCGTTATTCCAACATGATCATCCTCATGAATACAATTTAATAATTACACGTTACACTATGATACCAAAACATATAGGTACTTACAGATTTTCCTTATTGCTTATTGGTTATTGCAACCGTTTTCTCATAACTTGTACATACATTCTTACATTTTACTCAACACTTGACGATACCCATACATGTATTATGCACTTGTCCACGGGATGATAATAAAATAAACTAAAATAAAATACAATACAAAGGAATTCCAAAATCGATTCATAATCGATTCTCTTTAGGGATTTTATCGAATAACAAAATTTACAGATTATAATGCATTTTGTCTAAAGTTTCCCAAGAATATTGCATATCACACATTTTTAATTTCTTTGAAAAGGATGCCAAAATAGCTTCAAATTCGATTCTTTTGTATCAAAAACTCAAAAAATTCCCTGCGGGGCCATAGGGGATTCTATAAAAACAAATAGAACTACAGATTATATTACATTTGTCTAAAGTTTCCACAGAATATTGCATTTCATACATTTTAAATTTCTTTGAAAAGTATGCCAAAATAGCTTTAAGGTGGATTCTTTTGTATCAAAAACCCAAAAAATTCCCTGCGGGGCCAATGGGTATTCTCTAAAAACAATAAGCTACAAAATATATTACATTTGTCTTAAGTTTCCACAGAATATTGCATTTCACACATTGTACATTTCTTTGAAAAGTATGCGAAAATAGCTTCAAATTCGATTCTTTTGTATCAAAAATTCAAAAAAGGCCCTGCGGGGCAATTTGGGTTGCGGGCCCTCCAGACCCCCTTGTAACGGCGTCTACTTTTCCTCACATTCATTGATCCCGATAATTTTGACCCCCCCACTCAAAATGAAGTTCCTACGCGCCTGGCTAGACACGCAGCAGGTTGCCTCAGGAAGTACTTGCCCTAGTGACTGAGTTCAGCGGTCGTCCTTCCCGAGTCTGACTGAGGTGGTTTCCCTCAGGCGAGAAGGTTTCCTAATAATAGACCACGATGCCTCCTTCCATCATCATTCATATCATCTGTCGTCAGAACCAAGTTGCAGAACAATACCAGTTGACTCGGCAAACCCAATTACTCCGATGCAACAGGTGCCGAGAAAAGTCAGCTATCCGTGTGGAAGAAAATGATGGACCGTTGTCACTGACCACTGACTTTTCTTGTAGATTTCCATAACACATCCAGTATCTTCTCTGGACAACTCCTTTTTTCCAGATTTTTTATCAAAATGTTCCCAGAAAGGGTGGCATCTATTTAAATAGTGAAGGGAAAATAATATTGATTTTGAATGCAAACTTATTTATTGTAATCTATATTTAAAAGGCCATATTGAAGACGCTATCTATGTAAGATTCAATCTACAGACTCAAATGAAACTACAAATTCAAATGAATCAAACCTACTTATTTTGCCAGTAATTTTCATCAAAATGCGATTTCTACAAACCGATGTAATCGAAATTAAGGTGATACTAGCGCTCGGCCGTTTTAGAAAATTGAGAGTGAAAAATTGTTTCATAAGTGAGTGTAACTTTTACAGGAAGGTCATATGATCAGTCTGATTGTATATTAGCAGCCGGGTCGTTCCGCCTCAGGACAACCAAAAAATGACGAAAATTGACCTGACCTCTTGCGATTTTAATACATTTTTTTTTTAATATTGTCTACCTAAAAATAGTCGACACGTGTTTTTTTGTTTGACCTTGAGGGCAACCACTTCCGCAGTGCAAGCTTGTAAAATATCATGATTTTGTACTTTTTGAACATTCCGCTTGCACTTTCATAGCTCGTAATTTTTGATCCAAATATCGTACAAAGATTATTTTTTTACCAAAATGAAGCTCTTTTTATGCTCTATATTACTATTGTATACACAATATGTTTCTTAAATTTCAACATTTAAAAAAATGAAAGTAAAAAATTCAAAGTTCCATTACTCAAAAAGACATTTTTTTATAATTTTTAAATTTTTACCATATAATTACTCATATGTTATCTACTTACTGTAAAACTTTCAAGTTGGAGTGTCTAGGGATGTGGGAGTAATGAATTATTTAGGGCGTCAAGGTACTTGTGAAACCGCGCGGCAGAGCGCCGCCGCTGCTCTCGTTCTAGCGATCGCGGTAAAAACTCCACTGAACTCGATCACTATTGTAACTACTCATTTTCTATTCTGTCTACTATAATTCAACAATTACTTTGATACTATTAGTTGTTAGTTGATTTGACAATCATAGCAATGGTTTAAATATGTATTCTCGTGGAACCACGAAAACCGTTATGTTCTGAAACCTTCGTTACACGACATCACAATAAATTCTCTCTGTCTACTATAATTCAATTACTTTTATAATATTTGTTGTGGGTCGTTTTGACAATCAATGCATTGTTTTTATATGAGTTCTCATGGGATCACGAAAACAGTTATGTTCTGAAACTTTAGGTATACGACATCATAATAAAATCTCTTGTCTTACGTTTTGCTATTCATAGACGGTACTCCGTTCTTCGCCAATTTTTGCCGACCAATCATGTAATAAATATTCCTGTCAATTAATTTCAACCCTTTCAGTTTTTAATCCCTGCTCTGTGTTCGCCGACACGAACTGCCCACCCTGCGTTGGTCTCGGGTGCAGGTGTATTTCTATAGGTATTGTTATTGGTTTTTAGGTATGTAATTGATTGAGGAGATTTTCTACACTGTGTAACTTCTAAGAGCAATCATATCTGTTTTGGCTTCCCAACCACACGGACCTCTGAGCTCTCCAAGTGTTGGGTGTTATAATAGGTATACATTTGTGTGTGGTTTTTTTTCTGATAGACAAGAAATACTGATATACCTATTCGTAGTGCATTTCGTAGTGAAATTGGTGTTCAATTTTTTGCGTTTTTTTATCTATGGTTTATCGAGTCGATGTAATTATTTAATGAAATCAATTTATAGAATAAGTTTACATCTATGTAGGCTTTTCCTATAGGTACCTACTTTCTGTAAAATTGAAGAGTTCAATAATTTGAGAGTAAATACTACTTATTACATTATTTTCAAATTCAATCAGTGCGTCAAAGGTGTAAATCAGTCGCGACTTTGCTAAAAACTTTTCTTTTGTGCTGCAAGACGAGGCCCAGGGATTTTACTGAAACAAATCGTCCACCACTCTCCATCTATTCGTCGCATACTACAAAGAGAATAGTGAAGTGAAACACATCAGTTTTGCAGTAATTTCTGAATGCAGCAGGATACAGTTGCCGTCCGTTTATTTATTAAAAAAACTTATTAATTTTCTGAAACAATATTTTCAATCAGCCAACAAAATCATGTAGGTATTTATCAAATGGTTCAGCTGCCCAGTACAAAAATCGTAAAATATAAACAATATTTGCCGCCACAATGCAGCCGAGTGGCACTTCACAGCCACATCGCACGGAAAGGGGGCCTGTGAGGGTGTGGGTGGACTGTGAAGCGGCTTGCAGTCGAGCCAGTCTGCATGCCTTATGACGGCCAGATCATGGCTCCGCGACAACTCTATGACTGGGTCCAGTCCAACATCACATCCATCAACTTCGAGTATTGTACGCAAGATGAGCACGACTTGGAGGATCAGATTCTCGCGGCAAGATTTTCACAAGCACGTCTTATCTCTGGCACCCAGAAACTGCATTCATTTGTTCCTGTATCCATATACATTTATACGTGAGTATAAATGTCTATGCTGTATCAACACACGTCATTCAAACGAGAGTTTATTCCTACGCTGCAGAAGCAAGAGATGAATTTGTGTCCATCCAAGCAGATGAACTATTGTTTAAACATATCTGCGGCTTTGTCACGTGCAATCGCTAGAACGACAGCATCGCCCGCGCTCGGCCGCGCGGATTCCCAAGTACGTTGACGCGCTAAATAATTTATTACTCGCACATCCCTTGACACTCCGCCTTAAAATTTTTACAGTAAGTAGGTAACACATCGGCAATTATATGGTAAAAATTAAAAAAAAAATAAAAAATGACTTTTTGAGTAATAAAATTTTGAATTTTTTACATTCATTTCTTTAAATGATGTGGTTTAAGAAACATATTGTGTATAATATATTAAAATAGAGCATAACAAGAGCTTCAATTTGGTAAAAAAGGCATCTTTGTACGATGTTTGGATCAAAAGTTATGAGCTATGAGAGTGAGAGCGAAATGTTTAAAAAATACAAAATCATGATAATTTGCAAGCTTGCATTTCGGAAGTGGATGACCTCAAGGTCAAACAAAATTACACGTGTCGACTCTTTTTTAGTATACAATATTCCCACAAAAAATTAATAATATCCCAGGTGGTCAGGTTTTTTGCTTGGGGATTTGGAGCTGGAATGCCCCCCTTTTTAATTTTTGCTCATTACATCTTTAATTAGGCGCCGGTTATTTAACAAAACCGGTCAAAACGATTAAATTTGCGATACGATTGGAGACCAAACCCGTAAACCAATTGATCTCAAATTTTAATCATGATTAGATGAAAGACAAACTTAGGGTTATCCCTTGGCACATTTTTTAAATTTAATTTTATACGGCGCCCAGGGAGACGAGAAAATAGCTAATTTTTCATCAAAAATCCACTAATTATTACTAATTAACGAAACAAAAAATTAAAAATGTACCTAGGGATAACCCTAAGTTTGTCTTTTATCTAATCACGATTAAAATTTCAAATAATTTGGTCTACCCATTTCGTCTCCAATCGTATCGCAAAAAGTGTCTACAAAAAGCAGCAAAATCGCTCGCGCTTGCAGCACCTTAACGTTGTAAAAAATCTTGAACCTTCGCTGTTATCTAAAACATAATATTGACATTATCATTGCAGAACTGTGCGTCGTTAATAGCAACAAACCACCTGTTGTTATCGTGAAATATCTTGCCCCTCCCCCCACCTTGCCACCCTCGCCACGGGGTTGCGGCGTGGACAAACCCACCCCTACATCGGACCTACTCGAACCATTGGTGCAGTCATTGAGAACAACCAACCTGTTGAATTATACATTTTACCATTTTAAATAATTAATTATTGAAAGGTGCGTTCGCAGTGACAGCTGTTGCATGAAAACGATTTGTTACGGATATTTTTTAGAAAATATAGTATAAATATTAATTTTTAACCAATGAACATTGAACAAAGGAATATTTCAAACATTTGTCTCTCGACTGAGGGAAACTACGAATAACGTCAGTCAGTAAAAGAAGTGTAGGTTATCGGGCAATAGTTTTTTTCTGACTTATACATTTGAATATTTAATCCTTACGCTTTCTTTAAATGGGCGCTTTCTTTAAGAAAAATTGACGGTGACAAAAACTCTTATAATTTACTTATGTAACAATTAGAACTGATAGAAGTCATACATATTGTGTTTTGACAGCTATTGCATCAGTAAAATGAAATGCTCCATTTCAAATGAAATAGTCGATTTTTTTTTACTTTAAAGCAGGCATCGTGAAAGACTTATAAAGTCTTGTAAAGTTGTATACACTGTTCTATCAACAATATAATTACACTTAAACAAATTTAAAATTGTAATTTTAAACAATTATTTTTTCTCCCATTTACGAAGTCTTTGCCAGAAAATGTTCCCAGGACGCGCGTTCTTCTCGCAGTGAAGGTGGAGGAGCCCGGAAGAGGAGCGACGCACGGGACTCGAACCCCGGCGTCTCGCCTCGACGACCACCGCAAGACAAGGTCGCCTCATGATCGAGCACTGGCAGTCAGTCTGATGTCGGGTGCTGCACCATGCGGGTCACCACGTCTAAGTCATCGCAGCACTTCGCCGTCTCCCGCGAACACTTTCCACATCACGCCGGAGCTAAATAACTTCCACTTCGATATGTGCTACGTTACACAAAGTGTTTTTGTCAGAATTGTCGATTTTTTTCACGAAGAGAGAAACTGGGAAAAACTGTGACGGATAAAAAAAAAGTTACTAGAAACTTTGCAAAATATTCAATTCCAATAAATATTCGTCGCTCTGTGAAAAGTTTTTTTTTTATACAAAAGGGAATATCAGTGACAACTTGTGATCGAAAAGAAATAAAAAAGTTACTAACTGAAAACTTTCGTAAACATATTTTAAACAATCGAAGTTTTGACTGTCATGTTCTTGACTTGCCATGAGTCTAGTGCTATGTGTGAACATGTGTGAGTGGTGCCAGCAATCAGGATCAAGGTGGTGATGTGTCAGGGTTGACCATGTTGTGTTGTGCGTTGTGTCTTGTGTTTGTGTTATCCGTGTAGTTGTGTCGGCGATGAACATGTTGTGTTGTGCGTCGTTGTGTCTTGTGTTTGTGTTGATCTCCGTGGAAGCCATCGCGCCGTCAGAACAGCCGGAGTTCGACTTTGACTTCAGAGACGCCTGCACGCAGAGATGTCCTGTTCAGGTGAGATTCAGGACCTAGCAAGGATAAAGGATAACATAAGGACAAGGATGACGGCTTACAAGGATCTAGAACTTACAGTTCATCAAACTTAAACCCTTTTCTCAAATAGTTGTTTCTACTATACATTAGATACATTAGATGTATCAGATGAATTAGTATTCTACTGAGAATTGGTTTTGATAATTTGTTGTATGAAGTGTTGCTTTAAGTAAATTGTAATGACTGCTATGTAAATGGCTTCTGAGCCAAATAAAGACATTTATTATTATTGATTGCAAATTCTAAAATAGATTAAGGATAAAAAAACAATATTGTATATCGACTATTGGTTTACTCCATTGGTTTAGTCAAAACACATTCTCTATCAACTCTACTAATTTTTTTCCTTAGTAAAAATTATTTTATTCTATAACTTTCCCCTTATGTAAAGTTTCAAAAATATGTAATATATTTTATTTTTTGATATCCAACATATTTTCGTATTTTACGAAATTAGATTTCTGCCAAACATTTTTTGTTTATAATAAACAAGTGCGTAAAATTGAGATGTTTCAGGTGATCAGCCCCAAAAACCGTTCTAACAGTATCAATTGAAATTGTCGCTGTACAAATTAGCTTGAAAATATAAACTAAGGTCTAGAGACGAGCAGGACGTGACAATGCTGGCAACTATTTCACAAGTGTCTTTCCAGGAACTGTGATTCAAACACACATTCAACTTTAACGAGAATACTAATTAGTTGTAGTTATTGTTGACCCGAAAATAATGTGATAAACTGTTAATTAATTAATACATCCTTTTTCATAAGTTGAGATGTTTAATTACGATATAACAACGATATTGCAAGATGTATCCAATACAAATGATTAGCTGATTCTTTATCAAGCGTTCATTTTTACGACTACCTACATTTTACTAATTGGAAAGGTCTAAAAGATCATTAGGTAGGTACATTTCAATCGACAGATGGACTCTACTATGACTTAATTTTCTGGTGTTCCTTATCTCCTAGCTTATTGATTCTGTACCAACAAGTTCATTTAACTTGATATTTACACAAAAACTCAAACATTTATGAATATTTCGTCTCCTAAAAAAATATTTGCTTTACAATTGAAATATTTCGAGTGAAACCTAAAAGAAGAAATAGAACGCGTGCCAGTTAATTATTTTGACGTCATTTCTAGATGAAGAAAAATGTCTTGATGAAGGACATAACAACAATTATTTGCTGCAATGTCTGCAGAGTATTTAAGACAAGACGATTGTTTTCTCCGTGCGATGTCTGATACAAGATGTAAGCGATGAAGGAGTCAAACCATTTAACCTTCTGACACAAATGTTGGATGATGTTTACCAGTCATATCCATGTGCGAGATAATTCTGTCACAATTAATTTATATTTCACACAAAGATTAATTACACCAAATGAGGAGAGTTGATAGAGTCTTGTTGTTGTCAAACGATCAATAACACTTTTTTGGCGCGGCTTAGCTCATGAAGTTGCGAATATTGGATAAGAGTTGGATTTAGACATTTTGCACAGAGGGGAAGAGAAGATGATAAATACACAATTTTAGCCGCTTTATGAAATTATTGCATTTTTAACGGGGTTGGAGGATTCCTATAAACAATCGTCATGCCAAGATAGTGAGACGGGGAAAATATATGTCTTTATTAGGTACATTTAGGTCCAGTTTTTCAATTATTATAACTTAACACAGTCATTCAAGGAATGTCATTGGTTGTTGCCATGGCAATATAGTCCCAATCAACTGTTTACAATTTAGCAAAGCATTGAAAATATCTTTCACTGCTCTGCTTACTTTTAAACGGTTGATTAGGACTGTATTGTCATGGCAACAACCAATGACATTCCTTGAATTACCGTAAAAGATTTGATCATCCAATCATACGTAACACACTTTGTAACCAAAAGTAAGGGTGAAAGCAAAATTCTCTTGCTGCGCAAGCAAGATCGTAGGACTTAATTTGAAATTAGGGAAGAGGTCAAAGTCATATGGGGGGGGGGGGGGGGGGGGGTTGTGCCCACCTACAGAACACGTGGCAAGACAAAGCACGTGGCAAGATAATTATTACGTCACAACGCACGTGGCAAGACACATATTTCGTCATAACGCACGTGGCAAGACACCGCTACTTGATCAAGAGAGAACGGAAGCAACACGTGGTAGAAATGTAAATATTATGATGATCACGTGATCCCTCCCACTCTTATCGCTGAGATAATGGAGCAGTGACGTCAGAGTGTACCGTAAAAGACGCTACTCGATTGTAGCAGATCTTGGATATAGTTCAGTCAATTTGTAATCATAATGACTTAGGGATGAATGATTATGATTAATTTTATTTATTTATTTATTATTATTTATTATCATTATTCATTTCATTTCATTTCATTATGTCTGGTGGCTGAAGCAATTACAGAGTTTTATAAAGTTTAACATATTAATAAAACAATTAACCTATATTGATAACGTATCGGGATAATTTGATGATGATTGGGCGATGATAATTAGAATAAATAAGGTTGGAAGGCAGGTAGAAGGTGGCCGTGGCCTATTAGTAAGGAAATATACCAGCATTCTGCTTCTCGACTGAGGGAAATGTCGAAAAACCTCAGTCGGGAAAACGGTCGCGGGAATCGAACCTGAACCACGGGATCTTTTCACCTGAGTCAACTTAATTTGTCGAAAATTTGACCACATATTCTCTTTTGAAACAGTAAATCTTAGTATGTGATATAATCTTTTGTGAGATGTAGGTTTCTGTGGAAAACTTCTATGGAGTCAGGATGATATGAAGGGATGTGTGTTGTGAAAAATATCCGACCGGACCGGGGTTCAAACCCGGGACCTCTCACTTGCCGGGCGAGAGCTCTACCAACAGAGCTACCCGGTCGGACAGACGGATATTAGACACAACGCACTGATGAGTCCGAGGAGAATGGAATAAAGGTAGAGAATGCTCACTACGAACTGTCATACCACCAGTGAAGATACTGTTACTCGAATGATGAGAATGTAGGTTTCTGTGGAAAACTTTCATGGAGTCAGGATGATAGGAAGTTTTTGTCTTTAGTTTTGATGAAAAAAATAGAATGGGTTCATAAAATGTATTATTATATCACTTTTAAGCTTCAAGATATAAAAGCATCCAAGACACAGATTTAGCTCGCCTTTCCTCTTGAGTCATCTACTTTAATAAAATAATAACAAGTTTCCCGTGACAAAAGACTAGACATGTTGAGCAAGACGAAGACGAGGCTCCCTGATTGGTCACTTGTCTCATCAGCGACCAATCAATGACGACTTCTACGTTGATGTTGATTGAATGGCGCGAGCGAAGAGTGAATAAATGTCAACTTGAAGTCTGAAGAGTCGTCGAGATGATCAACAAGTTCTTGATCCTCGACACTTTGGTCCAGTCTTGTTATCTCGGATCAGTTTACTGCGTGGAGATCGCTTGAAAAGAACAGTTTAATAGTTGAGATTAGATTGGATTTTTATTTGTCTAGGTAATAAATTAACATAAATGATACATTGAATTACAGAAAGGAAATGTTGCATAACGCCATGATAGTCTTCTGTAGACCACTTACGATTGGCTGATCAAGCATGTAATATTATATAGGAAAGAAAATATTTAATTATGATTAAATTTTTAAAACCGTTTCCACACAACAGCGCCAAATGTAAACAAAATTGTATCGATTTTGATAGGGATAGAGAAGTCTTATAAACGACACGTCAAAAGTACTAAATATCTGATTTTTTCTGGACTCAGGGAAGGGTCGTACTAGCCTGCTCAGACTCAGCAACGACGTCACAGCTGCCCTTTGCAAATGAATAACGCGCATGACCGGTCTAGCACGGCCAAATTCAAATCTCAGTACATATTTAATTGAGCGAGGGAAGCGAGTGACTCCTTTTGGCTCTTTTGGCACGAACCTCTCTTTTTTTCTTCTATTAGGTAACCGATACACAGGTCGCACCGTTTCACCGATCGATCTGAAATTTTGCACACATGTAAAGAAAACCTTCTCTGTTTGCAGACCCTAATTTTTTTGAAATGCATTCATTGGTTAAAATTTAATTACATATCTCCTGATAGGCTGAAAAATGAAAATGGTCTTCGATAAATCTGATCAAACTCATATTTTGCATGGTCATTAAGACCAACATTGTCTCTTATTTTACAAATTTTCTTCCCAATCAGTTAATAACGTATGAACTTATTGACATTTTTAATAGCTGACAGAATTGAAGTATCGAAGTGAATGTTTTCCAGTTTTCCAGTGAATTGAATCTGATTTGCTTTATGTATCAGGGTGATTAGATGCTATTTTCAAGTTTCGATGAAAAGTTACTTTAATGTTGATTGAGTGGCTCATATTTCAATTCAATATGGATGTATATGTTTTCTGTGCGTTGTGTACTCATTTCCGGTTCGGGAACATGCACGTACCTGTGCTCGCTCATCAACGCGTTACACTGAGCGTTTTCCTTTTTTTGAGTTCTCTCGCACACGTCGTATATTTAAATGAATATTTATTCTCATCTTCATTGAAATATTATAAGTTAGATAAATCAGATGTTCACCTTCAATACTAATATTTAATTTCATTGATTGTTTACAAATTGCAATCTATTTTAAATATTTATCAAAGCCTGGGAGTTGGCATTGAACATATTAATAAAAATGTCAGTCATCTTTGAACTGCAGATTTAGAATGTTTACAGATTAACGAAGACTAATGTGAAAAAAATGTTACAAACCAAAGAATAGTAATGATTTTTTATTGAAACGATCTATTTAAATATTTAATCGAGATTCTGTTTACGCAGAGTGGACATAAAAATGATAACTCGCATAGGTCATGACATATAAAATACATAAAAGGTCATCTCTCATTTCTGTGCGTGTTTTCGTCCCAGTGTTGTCATATCTCATTGATTAGAAATCAATCAAGTCAATGTTTCCCAGCCTGATGTAATCTCAAGAACCATGTTTACGTTGGCAACAATGAGAAGGTCGTAACATCTTCGCAATAAATCATGTCAACAGTTGCAAGACGCATGTCAATGTTTCGTGCATAATCTCAAGAAATTAAATAGCATGTATTTACAGTTGACACTTAAATAATTGAATGTAGGGGAGACTAAGGGGAGGCCCAGTGGGACAATTATCATATTTTTTCAGTCTTCCGAGTCAGTTGTGAAAATAAATCTCTCAAATTTAAGGATGTATCGTACATATTCATGTGGTCAGGTTCCTTGACAATCATTTTATCAGCCAATCCGTTTCTTTCGAATATCGTTTTTACTTTGGCCCAGAGTTGGCCAAAAGTTGACATTGAAATGTGAGATTTGAATTTTTTATGTTAAACAAGTATCTTTAATTGCTAATTTCGCTCTAGTTTTTAATTTAATCGAAAGCAAATGTAAGTGTTGATCGTATTTTTGCCAGATAATACGATCAAACGCTTTTTTACTGTTCTTGTAAATATCGTCTGTAAGTTTCAATCGTAACGTAGCTTTTTGTAGAGATAAACTGGGATTGTTGCGATTGAATAAGGTACATAACCTTTATTTTTTGAATATCTTACGATCAACAAAAAATATAAAATGTTCCAAACGATGTTTCGAAAACTTGAGTCTCGAACGTTATTATAACTTGATTTCCGATGGAAAGAAAACTAAACTGGGACGTTTCTCTTTCGCTGCCATGATAGTATTACCTAAATAGTACCTACCAAATGGAGACATTCAGAATCCGATTCCTTCCATCGGGAAATGAGATACAGAATGGCCCCTGTTCGGGAGGCCCCGTGAGTCTGCATCGCCGATGATCTCTAAGATTGTTCAAAGACACGAGACGCGACTGTTTATCCGACCCCAAGACGTGGATCATCACAAACAATAAACCCAATATCGTCGGATCGTAAAACAAACCATCAAAAACTTCTGGCGCTCCGAATAATGTCAGATAGTGAAGACGAACTTTGTGCGTTTTGTGTCCTAAACGATGCAACTCATGGAGGACACACTACAGAGTGCAAGACAAAATGATAACAGTCAAAGCTTATTGCACAGAAGACAACGTGTGAAATCCCACTAAATCGCAATGTTTGAGATTTAATAGTCAATGGTTTGAGATTGTAACCGTCCTTTGGAAGGTAGGTGATGTACTGAACCATGGACGAATAACTGAACTGGCAAAGTTGTTTGAATTATTGTTCTAAGAAAAGAGTGGACATTTTTTAAAAACATTTTTTATATTAAAAACGATTAAGAACTTTAAGGAGATAAAATTGTAAATTGTTGTACCACATATGACATACAGGATGGTATATATATATATATATATATATATATATATATATATATCATTTTGTAAGTAAGAAACATCTCCGAAATGCCCGTAAAATGTCAATAAGTTTTGAAGTCAACGACAGATTAGTCTGGAAAAATAAAAAACTAAAATGTTGGTCCCAATGACCATGCAAAATTTGAAGTTGATTAATGACTGGTCAAACGGTTCCAGCTCTAATTCTCAAAAAAATCATATGATCCTATTCAAAAGATATACACATGACCGCTCGTATATTATGCAAAATTTCAGATCGATGGGGTGAACGGTGTGACTCTTGTAAAAACACCAGGAAACACACAGCGAAAGCGTCAATTGAGTACCGTGGTGATGCTCGTTACGCTCGCTCAATAAGTAGTAATTAAATATTAAATAACGAGTATACGAACGAGTAGTAATTTCTACTGATACGTTTAATATTAGTAGAAGAAATAGAAAAGTATGAGAGATGAGTAGCGGACACATATTCGAATGGCAAGATGTATTAGTTATGTAAGTGATAGTGAAAATGCTTGTATAAAGAGTGTAAAGCAGTGTTGGATGGCGGTGTAGTAGAATGCTGCGTGATCGGCCGGACATCCTGTCCCACCTGGCTGTCTAGTACAGATACACGCCAATGCAGTGTCACTTCGTATCCTGATTCCATCGCACACCTCGCTGAGCAGAGACACGTGGGAACACGTCCAACACGTCTTGCATTGGATCACGCTCTGTCAAGCCGTCGTTGCATGCGAATTCATATGGGTACAGGCTACGAGTCCATTTTTTGAAAAAATGAGATTTTTATCTTGCAGTGTTTTTATGAGCTTTCAGAATAAACCCTCGGTTTTTAGCAAATATTGCCACAAAGTCTTGAAAAACGCAATTGAAATATCGATTTGTATGGAAGATAGATACAAGTTTTAACATAAAACCTCGTTTATCTCAGTTTCATCCGAATGTGACACATAGCGTTCTTCCCCTGTACTCTTCATATGCGTGTGACAGTTGCTGCCCTGCAATAGACATTGGAGACAGCCGAAACGAAATACATCAAAGGAGCATGCTGATCAAATATCAATAAATTTGACAAATATTTCCAAACACGCATAAAATTTTCGTAAAATGTCAATAGATTTTGAAGGTAACGACAGATTAGTCTGATGATTCCGATTGCCATGCAAAATTTGAACCGTTCCAGTTTTAATTTTTAAGAACATCACAGGATCCAGTTCAATAATTCTACACGAGAGATTACATTAGTATCTGAACAAAATGTCAGATCGATTCAATGCCTTCTGTGTGCAAATCCTGTGCAGAGAGTTTGTAGCTGATCTTCACACTTTAAAATAGTCGATATCATGTGTTACATAATCGCTACTCGTGTCGAGATCTGTCCGACACGTCGTCCATCATCGCGGCTGATGTTCTGTCAAACTTGAGAGCGTGGAGATCAATAACCACCCACGCAGCTGTCCCCGGACACTTACCGGGACTCGAACAGCCGGGCGAGTGTTCTGACACTCGAGTCATGTTCGAGTCCCGCTCAGTAACATTCCAAAGTCGGTGGAAACGTTGGAAAAATGAGACGTTTTATGCTGATTCCATTCACTGTCTCTCACAGCATCTGAAAACGTAGATTAGGAATTAGGAAAGTTTTTTTAGGAAAGTTGAGATGTGCTAGAACGCAGAGATGGTATTTTGTTGTAGTGTGTCAAGCATCGATTTATACTGAAAAATTGATAGAAATCGTCTATAATTTTAAGTTTGTTTTAAAACAGTATCTATACACTGACTTTAAAATAGTGCATTGTCAAGGCAACAATTGTCTTCACCATGGTAACACATTGTTGTGGTCGTGGACTCAGAACTTACGTTACATTGTTGTCAATGCCCACGCCGCGCCGTTTCTTTCCGAAGAAAAGAGTATGTTTGTCATTATTTGAGGGAAGGTCTTCTTATAAAATATCCGTGCCGAAATCCTTCTGTTTAGGATGAACTTACATTGAGATCTGATTTTCACCTATGAACGAGTGTGATTGCACCATGTATCTATAATTTGGCAACCAAGTCTTCACCATGGTAAAACATTGTTGCGGACTTAGAAATTACGTTAACTACATTGTTGTCATTATGCCCACACCGTGCCGCTACCGAATGAAAAGATTTTTCTTGTTATAAGTATGTTTGTCATTATTTGAGGGGAAAGTAATCGACGACGTCACGACAATCGATACATATCCACTTATAAAATATCCGTGCGGGAATCCTTCTGTTTAGGATGAACTTTGTGACATAACGATCTGATTTTCACCTATGAAGGAGTGTGATTCCGGCAGACAAGCGACAACAAAGGCTAGGATGGAAGCAATCACACGGACATAAAGCACATCCTCGGCGTGCTCCACAGAGCGTGGACTAACAGGATCCTCAGGACACGTAGAGCTTCATGAGGTCCTGATTCATACGTCACCCATTTGTTGATCGACAACAGGAAGCAATTTCATACCTTGACTCCATCGCAGGTGGATGTGGTTAGAGGGTGATGAGATTTAGAAATCATTTCGGCTAATGTGAGAACACCCCCCGTTGTTTTTACCTGAGGTAGATATTACGGGGATAACATTTCCCATCGTCATAGCTATTGCCTATTGTATACCATTCAATTTATGAAAAATGTTAAAAATAATTAGCGTAGATAATTTCTGAGTCGGCATTAGCAATAGAAACAAAATACAATATTTTTACACAAACTTTTTCTCTCGGACTCTGAGATTGATTGTCGCGTCCGGCAATGATTATGAAGAATCCCCACAGAGTTTCTCTTGATTCTCAGTGGTCATGCAATGTCAGGATAAACTAATAGACAACCACCGGTCTTCCCAATGTCGTCATCATCATAATCATCACCCAATCATCCTAAATCATCATTCAGACGAGAAATGACGAACCGCTGCGGAATCATTTATAACTGCAGTTGTACAAGTTGCATGACTGACTCCATTACTTCCCTTTCCAATAGAGAAAAATCACGAAAAACATAGTAATAGACGCCGATGACTGAGTGTTGGCGGGGATCGAACTCAGATCTCCTGAAAGTCCGTCACTCTGCTTTGTGGATCATGATTATGTGGAAGCGATGATTCAGGTTGGGAATGAAGTGTTCGTGGACCTATTACTTTAGTTGTGTATCATGATGAAACAAGCCAGGATAAACAGCCGCCCAAACCAGTAATTTTGATACAGACACACGGTTCTCAACTCTGTACCTCAAAGGTAGAAGGGATGATGTCCATTGTCTTGATTTTTCGTTGCACATTTTTGGATGCATGCAATCAAGCTAAATCTATCGCAATTTGAGTGAAGTCAACAAACAGGTATTCACTTCCAATATGACTCTACAAATATACAAAACAATCCCAAATATACAAATATTCACTTTTACAAATTTAATTGGATGAATGTAGACGGTCTGGGTTTTGAGCTCATCTAGAGAATCATTGAAATGTACATTGGGCTTTCTACCTCTGAGGTACTGAACTATGAGCTAGAAGAGAAAGATGTAAGTCTCTACATCTCAAAATGAGAGTTACACAATCGCGCTGCAGGCTCCTATATTTCATACCAAAACATCGAGTATTATAAAATAACAGCTGGGAGTTGGATTTATCGATCGAGTTCTGTTAATTCAAACTCAGAGTAACTAATGATATATATTTTGTTTTTTGCAGATCCAGGCGAAGGAAGGCTTCATTGATGACGTCGACTGCGGAACAGAATGTAAAATAGTTCAGGTAATTGATCCAATCACGCACAAGAGCGATAAATCACACAGAAGTGACGCCAATGCGCACGCATCCTGGCGCAGTCGGTATTCTCGACCTGGTACAATCCACAAGCTTCTACACAACTGTTATTATGGGAATGCAATTTACGTTACTCAAGGTAGACTGGATATTACAGTAATGTTTAAATACTCTCTGTGGATATTTAATTTAAAGTTCACTTTAAAGTCGGGTCTGATTTGGCTTATGTTTCTGTGGACTTGATATCCCAGAAAGATGAGCCTTTTTATGTAGATTCCATTTTCCTATCTCTCGTGGCACAGAGAGTAATGATAAAATCATATAAAATGATTGCGATACAATTAGAGCGTTAGAAATGAAAACGAATCGGTTGTCTCTGAGTAGTTGAAAGTTGAATGGAAGGTAAATTTATTTCGGGATTTGGGAAACCGCTGACACATTTTGAAACTAATTAGATTAATTTGCAATCATCTCTCGACTCGACTCGAGGAGTTTACTTTCAAGACGCAACTTGTATAGCCGTGTTTATACCTAGCTAGCAGTGTGGTTTATTGTGATTTTTACCAGTTTAAGTTACGACTATCAGGTTGGACGGATAAACTTTGTTATACTCTTCATGCTTTCCACCTCTAACAGATGGTGTGGATAGGGTCGTTGTCAATGTCATAGAAACATTATTAATTAATAATGTATGATTTTTCTCAAATCTTAAACATGTAAAACTGCACTTTTCAGATAGGAAAACGTAAAAATAAAGCAGTAAAACCCTCATAGCTCGGTAAAACGTCCACGAAGGTATACATTTAAAAATGTTATAATAAAATATTGCACCTTATACACACTATAGTAGTTTTTCAAAAAATTCTATAAGTGGGAAAGCAGCCAAATACTATTTTAAAAATATCAGCATGACTTTTTCCGTATTCGCAATGTTAAACTGAGAAAAAAAACTGTAACTTGAAGCGATATATATCGGAAATTAGTACACGTTGACCACTTTTTCTCACCATATTATGATGCAGAACATAAACAAAATATATGCGAAAATTATATATAAAATTATATGCGAAATTTGAATGATTTCTATACGGAAGTGAAATTCGGAGATCCCTCCTTAAAACATCTCTTTTCTGAGAATTTTAATTGAGATTTCAAATGCGATTGTTCAGAAATTATCTTGAAATTAATTCCTTTTAAAATATTTTGTTTTCACCCCAATCCAACAAATAAGCCGAAGTGTCGCCAGCACTTGTATAGTGTAATCATATCCTAGAAGGGTTGCATGAGGATTAGTAGAGATTAGTAGAGACGAACAATCGGTGAATTGCGCGTAGTTTTTATTGGACGATACGAAATCCGATCTGGCGACATCGAATAGGAAACTCTTTTTGAAGGAAGCCATATTTACTCGTGGATTAAAAGTGACACCAATCTAAGCGGATGGCAGGAGGGGGTTGGAGGGGGGTTGACCAGGAACATGAAAAAGCAACTTATCAAGCTCTTTGACGTAATGATGGAAAGGTGCGAGTGTTTCAAACTTTTAAAACATTTCCAACTTTATTCCGGAATTATAATTAGCACTTTTGTCATAAGTTGAATCACGTAAAACACCAAAAGTTCAAAGTTTGTTTTAATTAACTGTAATAATTTAAAAGAATTTAATCTTCACAAACCCCCTGAAAAATAAAATGAATAAAATGAGTGTTCTATTAAACTATGCTTACGCCTCTAAAGTGCATTGCAACATTGTAAATTAGTTTTTAACATACACGATGTAATGTACCTACTTTAGTGGAAGTGAAGTGAGCCAAATGTG